>JACXGJ010013251.1:0-16601 GCA_016801105.1 Esox niger | reverse complement strand
CTCCCCCCTTCCCAGCACACTCACTCTCCCGTGGTGATTAAAATGTAGCTCCCACCCACTGGAGAAGAGCACAGGGGATGTAAACACTGTAAAACAGACAATAGGAGGTGAAGAGAGGGTGAGGTAGAGGAGGGAGGTCGGGGGAAGGAGGAGGATGAGGAGGAGGGTGGAGGAAGAGGAGGGAGTGTGAGGAGGGTGGATGGTGGTTTTTGGTATACTGTAAATTGACCAAGGCTAGCGGCTGGAACCAAGCACTCTGCTTTGGGTCATAAAAAGCGATTTTGGCCGTGGTTCTGTACAGTGGGCGTGAAGCCCACCTTCTCATCACTGCATCGCCAGAATTAATAAATAACATAATGCTTATTAACAAACAGAAATGTGTGGCGATAAGACGTTTTGGTACAGAAATGCTGTTTCTCACCACGCTCTACAGTTCGCATACAAACCATCTCTGACATAAACCTCCACATCAGACGCAAATGATGTTTACAAATACTGAAGGAGTACATGGGCAGCTGTCATTCATCACCATCATGGATGAAACATCATATTCACACCGGTTGACCTTTCCTCATGCATCAAGTCGGCCAATTATCAACTGGGTGGGTTTTGAGCGCTGAACACTGATTGGCTGAATGCTCTGGTATTTCAGACCTATATAACCATGGGTATGAACAAAACAAATCAATTTCACTGTTCTATTTATGTTGGTAACTAGTTTAGGATTGCAATACGTCTCTCTGGGGTTCTGTGGGACACATCTAGACCAGTAGCACCTCCACTTCAGAACCTCAGATCCAACAGTAGTTTACCAAAACAATGTGGTGGTAGGCCATCTGGCCGTGAGTCCAAATCCCAGACTGTCCCTTGAAGGGGCCGACTGAGTCACAGAACCGACTGAGTCACAGAGCCGACTCAGTCACAGAGCCGACGCAGATTCACCGCAGAGTCCCTGCCGCTGTCAACAGCCAATCACCTCCCTGGACCCCTGACAGTGGTTGGCTGATGTCACAGGTCTTTAGCTCTTAACAACTACTGACAAATCAACCACAGCCTGGTCGCCTAGCCGACTGTTCCTGTACTCATCAATGCTGGGCTCACAACAAGGAGACGGAATAATATGAACATCCCACGCTAAGGGGGCAATGTGCAATTCAAACGGCGATAAGGGGTCCCGCCCACCTACTGAACTGTAATGGGAGAAGCAGTGGTTACGGGAGGGACGTTTGGATGGAAATACGACTACAACACACAGCCCTCACGTGTTCTGAGTTTCACCTTGGGAAGGGACATTCCCTCCCTCCTGACACAATTACAACTGTGTCTCTCTCTCTCTCTCTCAAATTCAAATGGTTTTATTGGCATGTAAGGTGTTACTACATTGCCAAAGGAGACAAATGTATATTAATATTAACATGACAGGGAACGACAGTTACAGTGGTGAATAGTTTGATGGATCCAGGCACAGGCATTCATTTCATTCTTCTTCTGTGAGTCTGGCGGGAAGCTAATCATTTTGCTGCTAATATGGTTCACCAGTTCTCTCTCTCTCTCTCTCCAACACACACACCCAGACAAGCTAATGTTTTCCGTGTCCTCTCCCCTGTGCTTCAGTGGTCGTCATCCTGTCAAGGTCACACGCTGACCGCAACGTCTACCCCTCGGCAGGCGTGCTGTTTGTCCACGTCCTGGAGAGGGAGCACTTCAAAGGAGAGTTCCCACCTTACCCAAAAGCCGGTCTGTGTTCTCATTCTGCAATAAGCGGGTCACCTTGTTTACCGGAGCCGCCGTCGTCTCCTCATTGTTAACACTAGTCAGAAACACTAAGCTGCTACTGTACACACACAGAGTATGGCTCGGGGGACATGGCTCGGGGGGACACTGAATTGTAATAATGTCAATGTCGTCTGTAAGCATGGGGGGCCCAGGCATATACAGCTCCGGAGAAAATTAAGAGACCACTGCACCTTTTTTTTTTCCTTTCCAAAAAAGTCGATAAGGAAGGTTCTGAGTGAGCAAGAGAAGGGTTAAAATTAAGAGACCACTGCAAAAGTTAAGAGACCACTTAATTTACATTTTTTTTGGAGCTATATATTTTCAGGGTACCCATGATTCCCGGCGACAGCCCTGAATCTCAGTCTCAGAGTATCAGGTGGGCCTGTCTGCCTCAGTGTCCAGGTAACCTTGTCCCCGGGCTAGCGTACAGGGACAGGACCCTGCATGTTGTGTTTTATGTGCGTGTGCCAACGTCTGGGTCCACAGGGGATTCCAGCAACGACCCGATCACTTTCAACACCAACCTCATGGGTTACCCGGACCGACCGGGCTGGCTCCGCTACATCCAGAGGACATCGCACAGTGACGGAGTGCTCTACGGGTCCCCGACCGCGGAGCACGTGGGCAAGGCCACTGTCATAGAGGTGTGTGTGGCCCGCTAATGTTGGGGGTGTTGTTTGTCTCTCTGACAGACGCACGCACGCACGCACGCACACACACACACACACACACACACACACACACACACACACACGCACAAACTACAATAATAGTACTCTTGAATTAATGACTCAATTACTGGTTTAAACTGGTTTAATCTGTTTTAAACCAGTTAAATCTGGTTTAATGCTTTGCTGAATAGCCTAGCAATGAGGTGGAACAGTATGTTTCTTGCATGCACGATGTAAGAGGTGTCAACGCTGGGAAATCGCTAGTTTCCACATGTTCTGGCGAGCCAATTCTACTGTACAGTAGCTCTTCCCCAAAGGATTTAGGTTCCCAGTAGGAATATTCCTATAATATAACTGTGACCCAATTTTCTGCTTATGAGCCTACAGCTATGGTATGTATGTTTGCCTCTAGCACAGGCCTCTCAGGCGAGCCTTGAATGTAAGCTGGACTGATCTGGGCTTAAACTTTATGTTTCAGATTACGGCCTACAACAGACGCACTTTTGAAACGGCCAGGCACAACTTGGTTATCAACATCATGTCCACTGAAGGTAAGAGAGCAGAAGCTTTTTCATTTTTACCTCGTAAGGACACCTCTGAAAAAGACTAACGTGACCAACGGGTCATTGGTTCGTCCAACGCACGGGTGCTGTGTCCTCACATTGTCTGACCCGAGGCCCTTAATGGCCGTTACGCACCCAGAACCAGGAAAGAATAGAATGGGCATCCTCACGTCGCCTTGGTTAGAGATTACCGGCCTTTTCCATTCGTTCTATTTCTAAGGGGGCTGGACAGAGACGTGGACAATATTCACTGCGCGGCTTTCCCCTGACAGATTCTGTTTGTCATCTCCCTCTTCCCCTCAGAGTTCCCGCTGCCCTACCAGGCGGAGTTCTTCATAAAGAACCTGAACGTGGAGGAGATGTTGGCCAGCGAGGTCCTGGGAGATTTTCTGGGCGCGGTGAAGAATGTCTGGCAGCCCGAACGCCTGAACGCCATCAACATCACTTCGGCTCTAGACAGGGGTGGTCGCGTCCCCCTGCCCATCAACAACCTCAAAGAAGGGTGAGGGCGTAGACGCACTGTACAGGCCTTTACAGAACCAGAGCACGTTGACGTACTTCCAAAGAGGAAGAGGGATTCAAATATCTTCACATGACAGTGGATGATGAATTTCAGTTGACAGAGGAAGGGGGATTAAATGGTCTTCAATTCTACTGAGTATCATGAATTAAATAGTCTTTGGATGACAGAGGACGATGAATAAGCAAGCTTTCCTATTGCATCACAAACATGCACTGGAAATGATGCAGTTATGATACCGCAGTGAAAACTCCATCCTCTCTGCCCACTTTACAGTGTCTCAATGAAACGCTGCGCCCAGTGTCCGTTAAACGGACACTCAGAGAGGCAGTGTGTTAGAGATCTACATCCAGAGTGCTTTAGACCGCTGCTTCTCAAATAGAACCCATTAGACCAGTGGTTCTCAAACCTCTCCCCAGAGAACCACTGCCGTCCCACAGAGTCAATCTATTCCAGAGATATTTCTGTGTATTGCTCTTTCTTCTCCTTGAACTCAAATGTGTCTCAGTGTAGATTATTCCGGAGTTGAAGTCCCCTCTATTCCTGCTGTGTGTGTAATTCTGCGTGTGTGTTTGTGTCTTCGTGCGTACTGTACATCTTAATCTTGGCCCTGATTTTTAGTTTGCCACGTCCATATCAACACTTGACAGCATCCATGTAACAGCCGACTGTCCCCCCCCCCCCGCAGGGTGTATGTGATGGTGGGGGCGGACGTTCAGTTCTCGTCTTGCCTGAGGGAGGTGGAGAGCCCCCACAACCAGCTACGATGCAGCCAGGAGATGGAGCCCGTTATCAGCTGCGACAAGAAGTTCAGGGCCCAGTTCAACATCGACTGGTGCAAGATCAACCTGGTGAGGACGAGCCCGCGGGTCTCAAGGCCCGTGTGGAGATTCAGAGATTGTATCGACTGTTGCAGGCTGGCTTTTTTGTAGCGCTTTGATATTTACCCGCTAGGATCAGCTATCTGGTGCCACATAAAATGCCGGGGAATTCTCAGTCTTCAGAAGAAGGAAAAAGTTGTCGGTACTCCATGTGATACTACTAATGACAAGCTCACTGAGACATATTGAAGCGAGCGGGAAAGCAAAACACCCTGTGCATTATGACGACAGGATTCATGACTGACCTCCCTAACATGGCTCTCATAGTGAGGGTTGTGATAGAATGGTTTTAAGCCTGACTGAGTGCCTGCTTCTGCTGAACTTGAATTCTGGGAAATGTTGTTGGGGAATCATCAGCGCATTGCGAACCTAATTCCAGTAGTAAGACTCTGACCGGACCTCCTCTCTCCTCCAGGTGGACATCACCAAGGTGGTGACCATCCGCAGTAATCGCCCCGACCCGGGGCCCGGCGTGCTGCCCGACATAGGGGAGTACAACCCCCCGTCAGAGGCCCTGAAGAGCAGGGACTACTTTGCCGACTTCCTGATCACCCTGGCGGTGCCCATGGCCGTGGCGATGGTCCTGTTCACCATCCTGGGCTACTCCATGTGCTGCCGGCGGGAGGGGGTGTAAGTTCGCCGCTTTCACCGGGACACAACCAGACCCGCGCTTTAGTGGCGAGTTGGACTCCCAGGAGCGTCGTTCTGCCTGAGTTTGAGGACAGCCGCGTTTAGCCGCGTGAGCTTCCCGTCATGTAGTGCCGGAGACCTTAGATACAGAGGGGATTCACAGGCTAGCGAAGCGACTGTTTAGTTAAGTCACTGTAGATGGAAGTCGGGCAGCTTGTCACCACCATCCTGTCCCAAGATCCATGTATGTATGTCCTCCACACGCTACACTGCTACCGGGCCCCGCTTTGATTTCTCATTTAGCCGGTTGTTGGCGTAAGCATTGTGTCGTAGATGGTCATTAGACTGCCCACTCCGCCCCCTGTCCATTCTCATATACAGACCGGGAGACCGCCCCCCCCCCATCAGACCACTCACCGGTCAGTGTTCATGCAGTGATGTGTTCCCGTTGCCCATTCCCTCCGTCCACCCTCATATGCTCCTCCTTCACCTCTGCGTGGATGTCTTTTAACTATTAATAATAGTATTTAATTCATTCATTTTGTTTTGTTTCTAGGGATAAAAGAAACATGCAAACACCAGAGTAAGTGTCTCCTCTCCTGTGGTTTTCTTTTGAGTTCTATCACTTCGGCTTCCTTTTTGTTTAAACCCCCCCTTCAGATAATTTGCCCTTTCACCTTTTGCTTCAAGTTGCCATGTTGACATGCTCATGTCCATCCATTCTGTCATGTGTCCACGCCCCGCCATCCGTTGAGCTGCCTTGGCTTCTGGGAGGTCTTAGAACAGACAGACACCTTAAAGGTAGACTTGGTGAAGTGACCCGGATCCAGACGCTGTCAGTCAGTTTCCTCAGGAACTTAGAGCGATGACCCACGATGCACTGTGTCGGGTGCGTGCGCTGACAGTGTGTGGGATTCTGGGACAGTGAAATGTTGCATCTCCGTCATCTGTGGCGCTGCTTGTGGCCAAGTCATTTCACTGAATTTACCTTTAACCACTGATCCACGGTACCGGTTCTTCACCTCATATGGGTAGGCATTCAGGGTGCAGTAGTCTGATCCTGTATCTGCTGGCAAGGGGAGTCCTGTAGTTCTGCAGTAGGGACAGCCCGGGAATGTCAGGGCAGATTTGTGTAGAGAGACGATAGATGGAGATGCGGGGGAAGCTGAAGAAGAGAGAGGGAGAATGGAAAGATATTTAGCCGTGTCAGAGGGGATTGGAGGCAGGAAATCCGAGACACACCTTATGCTGTCCGAAGACATGTTTCGTCTCGGGATGTAGCACGTTCATTCAGACCACAGGCCGAGTGTTGACCGCGACGGCGGAGTCGTGGACTGTCCGTTCGCGGTCGGCTATGTGACCCATCTGTCTGCTCTGCCCAGTATTCAGCTGGTGCACCACAGCTCCATCCAGAAGTCCACCAAGGAGCTGCGGAGCATGTCCAAGAACCGGGAGATCTCCTGGCCCCTCTCCACCCTGCCGGTGTTCAGTCAGAGCGGGGAGGTGGTGCCACCACTCCACCCGGACAACTACGAGACCACCAGCATGCCTCTGATGCAGACACAGACGTGAGTGGGACTCCTGGTGCTTCGTGGGCCGTTGTTTTACCAGGAGACTGTGGCAAGAACCTGTTCTTATAGAGGAACGATGTGTTAGACGCCAGGGGCAGATGCAATTCCTGTTGGCACTGTTCTGTCTCCCTCTCTTTCTCTCTCTCACATGGACAATGTTGGCATAATAAGGTAGATGGTGAAGTAGTTTACCAACAGCATAGTGTGACTTTTGTCAAGCTCTGGGCTTAGCCTGTAAACATTAAATCGGATCATATGATTTCTCGTACGTTATGGCTTGGAGCTCCATAAAGCAAGAGCAGAGGGGGCCTGTTAATAGTCTCCAAGCCAAAGTGCTTTTCTCTGAAGTTAGAGGCCCGACTCAGAAACAATATGGTACTTTGTTTTGTTTTTTTCTCAAATTATAGTCATCATAATCTGCTGTTCTCTCATTTCAGAAACCTGCAGAATCAGATTCAAATACCACAGCAACAACTATCAGGTCAGTACTGCCTTACCATCTGTTGTCCCATGATCTAATGGTAAAGTTCACATTAAGAACTATGCTATTAGATTGATTGTGGTCAGTCATCTTGCTTTTAAGAGAAAGCCGTTCTGATTACATAAACTATGCTGACCGACATTGTTTTTCTTTGATTCTACCTTAAACAAACACACTCAGCCAATATCTGACCTCAACTTGTAAAGTATTGGTCTCATGTTTCATGAGCTGAAATTTAAGATCCCAGAAATGTTCCATGTGCTACAAAAAGCACATTTAATCCATAGAAAAGGGCCTAAAGAACCAACTCAACCTTACATAAATTGTAACTCTGTAAAATATTTGATATTTTGTTCCTATTATTCCGTGTACATTCTGTCCCCACTTGCAATGTATTGCTTAACTAGACTGTGACTCCCTCTGGTGGGCCTGTCAAAAAACTGCAAGAGGTCCCATTAACATCTCTGTCTTCATTTTACTGCTAACAAAGGAGATAGAGATCATTATTGTATGTCAACATTTCGGAGACTTGAGGCAAGTATATTGATCTGTTTTTGTTCCAGTGTTGTGGAATTTATTCACACTAGACTGCCATCCACTTCTGTCTTTGTTGTGCTAAACCAGTTTCCATTTAGTTACAACATTACCTCTCTGAGCTACTAAACTGATGTTATTTGTTTCATCCCAACAATGTACGGAGAGGGTTAATGTGTGTGTTTTCCTGTCCATCCTAGGTAAATGGTATTCCTGAGGAAAGAAAGGTGGCTGAGGCACTAAACTTGTGACGAGAGAAACCCCAGGAATGGGTTTCTATCTGGATGTCAGTGTCCCACGTTGTTTTTCCACATCAGAGTTCCTAATGGCACCATGTTTCTTATCAAAGTCAACTACATCTGCAAAGGATCCCTGCGAGGAGCGGGTTATATGAGGGTGCAGGGTACCATTTTGGACCTAACCTACACCGGTGCCCATATGCCAGGCGTGGCCTTCATATCAATCAGTCACGTTAATGTTATAAAGCCCTTTCTGCATCAGCAGTTGTCCCAAAGTGCTTCCATAGTCAACAGCTAGCGTCCGTCCTCGTGCTTCAGCACTGGCTCCCGATAAGTGCACTTTATGTGAGAGCATGCTCTGTTGAAGTGCACTGCTGTTCGATCAGTGCCAATTCACTTCGTCTGTCTAACCGGTTGCTTTCAGTGCACATTCATTTATCGTTAGCGGTCAACCTTTCCTGGAGTGCGTGTGAGTTAACGAGCTTTGTTATCATTCACAAATGCTACATTCATCAGATATTTTTAATAATTGTCAAATATTCTAGAAATGTTGACAGGGTGTGAGATCACACCCATTTATTTGTACTTGCCTCGCCTGATCAGTTTTCAGAGGACAAGGGAGAGGTGCAGGTGTCTGTATAACTTGGGTCTGTCACATTGTAACAGTAAAACTACATTTTGTTTAAATTTGCGCTTCAGTGTAGTATGTGAGACAACTGCCCGCCTATTGTATTTATTTCCAGGCTGGATGTGAAGCCAGCAAAAGTCTTCTGTGGCTGGAGGCTTCAGGTACAGCTTCCCTACATCTAGAGCCCAATCTGTTGGAGCTCAGTAACTTATCTACTGCCATTTTTATTGGCCCTTGCTGGCTGTTTCCGATTGCTATTTTTAGCTAATATTAATACATGAGAAAAAGGAATATTCAGATTTTGATAAAGGGGGCCAAAGGATTATGTGAATATCTTTTTATGAAGGTATTATTGACAATGTACAACAGAATAAAAGCATTTATAAATAAAATGGGTACATTTCACATTTAAGACTTCACAAAGGAATTTACATAAAAATCTACTGATGCTCTGGCATATAAATAGTCATTGCTGTTCTTCATCTGGAAAAAAAACATTTTACAACAGAAAACTGTTGTAAATCAAGATAGATACATAAAAACTGAATGGAAATTATTCCCTGGATGGAAACACAGGTGGACATTGAACACAATTCAAAATTTGCCATCCATTTCACTTGACCTCTTGTCAATATCCTAACATCAAAAACACTATTACACTTTTTGGTCTCCTGAAAAATCTTAGTTCAGAATTTCTTTTAGAGTGATTTTTAGGCCCTGTTCAACAGTGGTGAACAGGTGCGATATGGGATTGACTGTAGTCTTCCCTCAGTGCCAAGGTCTGTCCAACAGGTTTAAAATGGAGTACCAAAGAAAGTGTCCAAGGCCTTAGCACGGCACAATAACATTAATGCAGATACAAAATGCCTCATTACCATTTTTCAGCTTCTTAATGTGCGCACAGCATTTACAGTAGCTCTTACATCGATCTTTGAGCGAGTGGTTTACGCACCGTGGAGGGTAATGAATAACAGCCACTATGAAACAATGAACCAAAGTTGTATCAAAACGGTTCAACAACCAGATCTGAAGTGGTCGAGTCTTGTTAAGTTTCTTTTAATCCTAAATCCAATTTCGTCCATTGTATTTGAGATACCCCCAAGTTGAGGAACAAAATGGAACTATTTGAACATACACAAAAAAACATCAGTTGACAGTGCCTTGTCAAAGAAACCTATTCTTCATGGATTAAGTCGACTGAGGACAAAAGGTTTTCAATTTGTAGGTAAATTACCACAACTTTCCATTCACCTTAAGCATTTATTACTTATTATGAAAGGCGAACTTGGCACTGACTCATTGGTAACAGAGGAAACGTCATCAGTAGGAGGCATTCAGTCAATCGACCAGTCATCCATCCACTCGTCCAAAAATCATCTGTTCATTCAGTCCACCAATCCTCCATCCACTCGTCCGAATATCGTCTGTTCAGTCAGTTCGTCATCAGGAGAGTGGGCTCTGCTGGATGTCCAACCATCGTCCGGAAGATGCAAGAGCAGCGCGGGTTCGATTATAGCTTTTAAAAGCCTGATTTGAGGTTGGGACAAAGAAACGGGGCAGAGCACTAAACCAACAGCCCATGGATTTCCTATACAATACAACACCAGTATAAACTGCCAAAACACGCTGGCACGCACAGACACCCATACCACTGTGGCAACAAGTGCCTTTCAGGACCGGCAAGCAACAATATCGGCAGAGGAAAACGGGCACCTTCTGACTGGCAGGTCTAGTCTGCTGTTTTTGAGGTGGTTCATTTAAAAATAAAAAAAATAAAAAAGCAATACTTCATTATAGAAACAGCAGTCACAGGCACCCATACAAAAAACAACTAGACGATAGATCTGTACAAAACACACGCTTAACTTATTTCATTAAATACTGTACATACAACGCAACGTCAAAGCGCTAGGCGACTTCCCCTGTCAGTACAGGATAAACACTCGACGGGCGCAACACGAACGCCACCGTGACCCCCCTCTAGTGCCACGCCTTTCCGCCAACACCCCGTGAGGTCATTACATTCCGGGAAAAGCAAACAGGGAATAGGATGCAAGTTGGGAAACGTCTTTTTTACTCCACTGGCTTCGCTGTCAAGAGGGAGGGAGAGAGATAAAGAAACAGAAGGGGAGAGAAACAGAGTGGGACAGAGACAGGGGGAGGGAGCGCGACCACTTGCTCTGCTTTTGGCAAAATAAATCCAAGTTGGTTTAGACCAAAAGCTGTGAGAGGAACTAAACAAGACTGAAATAGCGAGAACTGGAGGGGCATTTGGCTACGTGGTGGGGGGGGGCTTTAACGCTGCACGAGTCCCACAGCTCCCAGGATGGCCTTCTAAAATCCACATCTCCCCCACTTCTGTAAACATCTAGAGCGTGGAGCTGGAGCCATTCAGTGGCGTGGCTCAGTGAGGTGGGGAGCGCTTGTCCTCTTCAGTGTATGACCTCCTGCTCAGCCGTCGGAGCGGAGCGGTCTTGGGACAGACAGCGTGGCCAAGTCCTCCTCGGACCCTTCAGCTCCGCGCCTCCGTCCATCAATGCAACCAGTGGCATTCAGTGGTATCGTGGGAGGTGAATTGTTCAGGTTTTATTTTAACAATGGAGGATGTTTTTTTGTTGTTGCTCTTCTTCCGTTTGGTGCTGTAGAAAACCACCCTGGGGTTTAGGGGGACGACGACGACGACTCGCTGGTCGATCAGTCCGTGCGTTCAGTCGGTTCCCCCCCCTCTCTGGAGGCCCTCGTCACTTCTGGACAGCAGCAGGAGGGCCAGGGCGAAGACCCCCGCGGCCAGGAGCCTCTTCAGCAGGGCGCCCCAGTCCTTGGGGATGGCAACCTGGGCCAGGTCGTTGGTGATCAGGGAGATCTCGTGGGCCACACACACGAAGATGAAGGTGCTGACAATGATGTTGAGCGACGGACTGCCCGGGATCAGCACCAGGATGCCCTTGGTGTCTGCCGCCAGCCAGATGTGGTACTGGCAGATGAACAGCTGGGGGTGATAATCAGTAGGGTTGGATAGGAGATTAAGGCGTACAAATACAAAAATGACAGAGATGAAGACACTCTGCTGACACACTAAGAGGCATGAAAGCCGGGTCCGCGTCGGTCTTACCTCCAAGGAAATTTTCCCGAACCAGGCGAAGAACGAGCTGTACAAAGAGCGGGCGTAGCCGGGAATGTTCCGGATCAGGACGAAGGCCAGGATCTAAAGACGGCGAGGAGGAGAGAGACCATCTAGCCGGTCAGTGTGGAACAGACATGGGGTGTCTTGCAGGGGTGGATTACGTCATCCAACACATAGAAAAACGGGGTTCATTTTGTAGCAGAGGGGACACATGCACTGAACAGCCTGACAGGGCCTGTTCTGCTTCGTCTGTGCTGCAGACCACACCCATCCTGTTATGGTAGAAGGCAACTGAAATCTCTTGTCATTTCAGACTATTTATAGGCTTCCTGAATACCACGGCTGAAGAAGGTGTAATTAAAGATGGATGGATGGATGGATGGATGGATGTTCTTACTTATAATTATGCTAAATGATGGTTTCAACCAAAGCCTTTTTTGGCCCTGGGCTGTAGTATTCCTCCTGCCCCAGCGTGCCCCGTTCCCCAGTGAGTTTAGCTGAGCCAACATTGGTGAGATCCGTCTGGCGTCAGCTACAATGGGTTTTGTTTGCATACATAAAATATGTTAAATAGGTTACTTGACTGAGATGTAGGTGCGATGTTGTATTTACCAGGAGTACTGAGATGTAGGGTGCGATATTGTATTTACCTGGAGTACTGAGATGTAGGGTGCAATATTGTTTTTACCTGGAGTACTGAGATGTAGGGGTGCATCTCATTACACTCAGTCTTGTTTCGACAGCTGCTGGCCCATATGGAGTAAGTCTGGAACAGACGGATGTGTTTTACACGTCTGACAGGGAAAGCAGAGATATCTTGCATCCAGGTTTAGCTTTTGACCATAGGGCAAACGTGTTTTAATTGAACTGTTTGTGCATTCCTTTTTAGGAGCGCTTACATTTTTTTCCAGTGAGGACAGCTGCTTAACAGACTCATCTGACTGGTTAAACATTACAGAAACACATCGTCATAGTTACTCATCCATACTGTGCTTTGGTAGTTTGCTTTTTGGGATTGTTTTAAAACAGTCAGTGCTATCTGTAGCTAGCTGATTCATTACGCAACAAAGAAACAGATACACATTCCCGAAAACCAACTCCACCTCTGAAGGTTCAATTTCTTGCTTTGACTAACAACACTATCATGAATCAAGCAAATATTTAGTCTGGTTCTTATCTTTCTAGGTATTTAGTTAGTGTAATAAACAGTTTGTTTCATGTTTCCCCACACAGGACACAAGCCTGACAAGCCCAATGACGTTTCTTGGCAACAGATTCCCATGGACTGAACTGCTAGCAAAACAGCTGAAATTGATAAATAAAATAGGAATTCAGCTTTTAAGAACAAGTATCTACATTTAAGATACGAATTGGCAGTTAGAGAATATTATTTTTGTTAGAACCAATTTTTAGAACTGGATAATATGTTGTTTATATGTGCATCAAAAATCTGAATCTACATCATTCCTAAGGTAGCCACTAAAGCGAGGGATATTGACGACATGAGGCACATACACATCCCTTGACACGACAAGGTTTTCCTTTAAGAATGGTTAGATTAACATGAAAGCAATCGTCTCTCTTACTGTGAACGAGACCACAGAGATGAAGAGGAGGACATTGGAGATCCTAGTGGAGAAGAGAGGCTCTCCCTTGCCCTCAGAGAGGACCTGGCACTTCTGCAGTACCAAGTAGACAAAGGCAAACAGCATCCCATGGATGATGGCCTGAAAGACACGGGAACGGTCAGAACACAGATTCAGCAGCATCCTATCCAAACTATAAAAAGCACCGACAGTCAAACACGGACCACAGATTAATCAACAATTTCTCAGGCTACTCTCATTGCTGTGATACCACAACGCAAATATATACTTACAAAACGATCCAGCTTCCATCTGAACCACCATTCGTGTATGCTCCCGTTTAGCTCAAAGAGCTTGGAAATGGGCCACACCGAGAAAATGCTCTCAAAAAACCCCTGGGAGAGAGACAGTTAGACAGAGCAAACACATGCGCTGATTTAAGATCTTGTTTTCCTTTAGATAACGAGAATTAATTAATACACAACTATATGAAATAAGAAACGGGAGATGATTTCAGATCAGTGACCTGATGATCAAAATAGGCCTGTTGGAATCACGTTCAAGGAGTGCTCTTTAAATGCCGTTTTTATTAATGCCTTTTTGAGCAAATATGGAAATAATATTGGAGTCACTCCACAATGGGCTGTGGTCCAGCCATACAAGCTGTAGATTAAATGTCATTAACTTCACTGGTAAAGGTTCACAGTGATCGGTTCAATGAAGAGATGAAAATGTGACAGAAACACACTACACCTTAAATTCCTATGGCATTCAGTACACGAGGACAGTTGGGGAAAACGTACCTTTACAGAGTGCAATACTGATGGGAACATTAGCAGGGAAATGTACTGTGGAAATAGGCGGGAAACCTAATGATGGACAGGGGAACTCACCTGTGAATAGGCAAAGAAGCAGATGAACAGGAGCAGCCCAAGAAGCTTCACTAGAATCCCCATGTGCCACATCCCACTTCCTGTAAACAGACAACCAACCAAGCTGAACAACAATGCTAAACACTCACTGCGCTAACCGACTGCATTTCAATGAGCCTACATGGAACTCAATTCTTCATATTATTAACAGCACTAGCCTGCAGTTGCCCGCGACAACGATTGAACATACTGACCGTTGGCTTTCTTCTGGAGGATCTGGGGCCATGAAGCCATGGTGGCATAGATGACGACAAACCAGAAGGTGACCAGAGGCACAAAGTAGTAGAACTGGTATGGCCGGTCCATCACCAGACACAGCACAATGACCAGGAAGTTAAGACGGAACAGGACCTGTGCCAGGGAGGTGTTCAAAATGGAAAGAACCTTGATGGCATTGCCCATGTTCTCAAATTCACCAAAATGACAGAGGAGACAGTCCCAGTCCCGGATCAGAACAGCGTCATCAGTACAGTAATAGCAAAGTAGCCATGTTTCTGTATATGATTAAATCAAATTACGACATTGAGTAGTGTTTCAGCACAGCGTGTAGCAATGAACACATCTCTGTAAACATCGGTAAACACAAGAACCTGTTTCCAGACGGTTACCTGGCAAACTCTGTAGAGTCCGAAGTCCCCTTTGAGCCAGAAAAAGGAGAAGTGTCCGTATCCGGTCTGGAAGAGGTAGGCAGCCACCAGGACGCGGACATGCATGTACACCGGGATGAACTGGGAAGACGGAAGGCAGACATGTACTCACGCAGACCCTCACTTCCATAGTACGCACTACAGAGCGCGGCCATTTTGTTTGGATTCGGCACCACTCACAGCACTGGCTCCAGAAATGTGGTAGATCAGGATGACCAGCTGCATCCAGCCCTTCCACTCATCAGTCTGCTCTCTGTTCAGGAACTTGGCCTGAGTGGGAACCAGAAAAGCCCATTGGAAAAAGGCAGGCGCTTGGGGCAAAACAGGGACCATTTCAAATCCTCAAAGGAGACGAGCTCTGAGTTCATGCAGGCTTATTCTTCCAGCCCTAAGAGACCACTCCCGCTGAAAATGTGGAAGTTTCGTCCTACCGTCTGAATGACACCCAAAAACCCGAAAGGAAATCCCATCTCACCTCCTTACTGTTCTCGCTGTAGAAGACGCCCAGGACGAACATATAAATGAGTGGGATGAAGAAGGTGGAGTGGGTGTAGAACTTCTGCTCCTTCATGAAGACGTCTGCCCGGTCACACAGGTAGAAGTAGGCCATGATGAGACCCATCTTGCACGCTGCCTGGAACGGGGCCTTGTGGCTGAGCACTCCGGACGCCACCGGCTTCTTCTCCTCGCCACTTTCCACTTCGGACGGCGTTGGTCGGGACTTTGGGTGCCTGGTAACGCATTAAAACCCTTTCACCCCAAGACAACTGCAGTCCACAAACCCCTGTTACATATGTCAAGTCACGACATATAGAACCCGGTCTCGTTTACCAGACACCTGCAAACAACATAGAAACAGGCCCGGGGCACGTTTGGCGGCACGTGGCCCCAATGGGAGGCAAACCTACATCCCGCCCGCTTGCAGCTCTACCTCGACCGGGCAATGGAAGGATGTGGGTGCATACCGGTTGTGGCCCAGGACATGAAGAACCAGGAAAACCAGGGCCGAGCCCAGGAACACACAGGCCGTCAACTTCTGGAGGAGGTTGGGCGCCGGCAGAGACTGGCAGCAGGAGCCGTCGATGGGCCGCAGGATCTTGTTGCATACGGCGTTCAGCAGGATCATGGCACCCTGGGGGGAGGACAGAGGAGCCCCGTTACAAGGCCACAGACTCCCGCACAAGGCAGCCCTCGGCAGCAGGAGGGAGAGGGGAGGAGGTACCACTAGGTGCTTTAGTGTGTGCCCGTTCTTCCTCGTTTCCCTGGCTAATGGTTAAGGCTAGGCTTGGGGAAGCGAAAGAGCTGGTCCCAGATCTGTACATAGAAGGCGGATTATGTAAGGCGTGTTACCCACTCACCACTGGAAAAGGTTATTGTGGGATTTCGTGCCGAACGCACCTTGAACCTTGACCCATGACGTGGATCACACTAATCATCAACCAACAAGGCCACTGCAGTGGCAGATGTAGGCCATCACATGTTCAGTGACTGGAAGGTCACAGTAGATAGAGGTGCCAAGCCTGATGAACCACATAAGGACCCACCACGTTCCGGGTGCTCTCAGGCAGGTGCAGGCCATCAGCTGATTGGGAGATGGTTTCCATGGCAGCCTGGCGCGAAGCACCCAGGAAGCGAACTCTGCCCTTGCCGTTCTTCTTGCTGCTGTTCAGAGCGCCGAGCGCCGCCTCGTTGTAAAGCTCCAGCTGCTCATTGGTTATCATCTTCCTGCTCTCACTCAGCCCCTCCTCGTGAACGGGATCTGGAGGGAGACGATCGGGAAGGAGCGGAAGCGAGGAGAAAGTGAGGGGAAGCGAGGAG
>JACXGJ010013250.1:0-16600 GCA_016801105.1 Esox niger | reverse complement strand
CAGGTTTTTGCTCTCTCCTTGTACTTGATTGACTAATTAGGTTACTAATTGGTTAGTTTCTACCTTCACCTGGTAGTTTAGGTGTGAACTGGGAACCAATTAATAGGATAAACCAAAATCCTGCAGACTCATGGCCTTCTGTGGAATGGATTGTACACCCCTGATGTACATCAATCATAGAGTCTCCTACCAATGAAAATGTCAGAGATTTGATAAAAATAAGTGGACAACAATTTATACCCACTATTTATTATATACAGTAGTGCTATTGTTCCCTATGCACTCAGACCCAATCACAATTAGTTTTATTTCCAGGCAAGTTTCACAACAAACTAGGAATTTGTTCAGGTCTGTTGGTGCAGCAATGTTTGTACAAGAGAAATAAAAGAAAATAGGAATATTGGTCTGAGCATAAAACGGTAGACTGAGCATGAATCAATTATAAAAATGTACAATGAAAAATATGTGCAAGAATTGTCCAGTTGAGGGTTGTGTGTGTATGAGGGAGTGGGCTATAGTCAGTTTGGCTCTGGGGGCATGTTCATGAGGCCTACTGCTGTACTGTCCTGATGGACCTCTACCTTCTACCAGAGGGGAGAGTTCTGATTAGTCAATTTCCAGGTTGAGAGGGATCAGCCCCAATCTTTGCTGCTCGTATCCCCGTCCTGGAGGTGTGTAGGTTGTGTAGAGATTGCAGAATGTAGCCAATCACCCCCCCTGCAGAGTGGATGATGTACTGCAGCCTGCCCTTGTCCTTAGCAGTGGCTGCAGCGTACCAGACGGTGAGGGGAGGAGGTCTAGATGGACGCTATGATGGAAGTGTAGTAGTCCACCATCATAGTCTTTGGAAGGTTGAACTTTTTCAGCTGCTGTAAGAAGTACGTCCTCTGCTAAGCTTTCTTTGTGAGCCATCTCAGTGGCCACAATGGAATTCAGTGGATATGAAATACAAATTGCCCTATAGAAAAAAAACGTCTATATGCCGCAGTTAATGTATTGTAGGAAATGTTCAGGAGGGTCTAGACTGTGATAATATGCAAAAATATCAAGGGGCACTGTGTATTTTCAACTGTTGCTCCTTGCTATTTCAAATGGTTGTCGCTTGAGTAACTCTAAAAACGTTTGGGCAATTCCATTGTTGTTTACTTCAGTTTTTATCACCCTTACATCGATCTCTTGCTATAACTAGCTGGTAAAAACCATTATAACTTATACATAAGTCTGCACGATTAAGCGAATTATCATCGAAATGGCAATATTGACATGTGCTTTTTCCAAATTGCCAAACGTTGTAATAGTTTTTCTTTGCAGGTGCTGTAGGTTTTTTGTAGAAAGCTTAAATACCTAGTCTAATTTTTTTTTTAAATGCTTGATGGATTTTAGATAGTAGTTAGTTTGAGTTAACATTGCAACTGCTAGCGAAGATGTCTGATTGACGCTAGCAAGTGGCACCAAGATATTATCTATTCGACACAAAAAACAGCAAACAAAAAATTGTTGTTGAAAGTTTTGACACAGGCTGTAGCGTTACATTTTACACAACTCAGTAGATGAAGCTTAAAATAATACCGTTCTGGTGGATATGAGGATTGTTTCAGGATAGACAAACACTTCGCAACTACACGATTCTCTCGTCTTTTCGATGTACAAATACGTCTGTTATGGTCACCTGTGTTGATAGAAAATGTATCAATGTAATTGACGAATGGCTCATCGGTTGTTAAAACGGCCAGTGGCGAGTGTGTTTATTCAAGGTAGACAATAACTTCGCTGGCTACAACCTTCAGTAGCTACATTATAGGAAGGCTGATATAAAACTACTGTTTTATTGCGACTATTTCTGGTGGATTTTTTAATTGTATATGAGCACAAGTCCCACTAGAGGACACTGGCCCCTCATGCCACCCTCATGGAGTCTGTTTCTGATGGTTTGGACTGAAACATGAACACCAGTAGCCCACTGGAGGTCATTTTGTAGGGTTCTGGCAGTGCTCCTCCTGTTCCTCCTTGCACAAAGGAGCAGATACCAGTCCTGCTACTGGGTTGATGTCCTTCTACGGCCACGTCCAGCTTTCTTCTTATAATGGCTTCTTTTCTGGTATCTCCTTAATGCTCTTGAGACTGCACTGGGAGAAACCGTCTTGCCATGGCATGTATGATGTGCCATCCTGGAAGAGCTGGACTACCTGTGCAAAACTAGAGAATAATCAGTCCGGAAGGATAAGGACAGAGCATATTGCTACATACCTGAATATACCCATCTCCACTATTAGGTTAAGAAACTGTGGATGCTGCTGATCTTTGATGTGGGGCTGTTTTACTTCCAGTGATCCTGGGAACCTTGTTAGGATACAAAGCAACATGATCTCCATCAAGTACATGAAGATTTCTGGCCCAAACTGGTCTGCCTCTGCCTGGAGGTTAAAACTGGGTCATCATTGGATCTAAAAATCTAGAACCAACTGATTAACAAGTGACTTTTTTTGGTTCAAATTATGCCTTTCTGTAGAGCAAGACTGATATTTCTGCATGTATTTTTATGCCAGTAAGAACCTTTGAAGCAAACCAGAGGTGCTGGACTTTGGTTTTAATTGAATCAATTACAAATTGTTTACTGTATTTAATTACATTTAATAAGTGTTTACCTTGTCTTCCAACAGGTTTTCATTGTTTGACTTTGTCTACATGAAGATTGAAGATGAGGGATGATATCATTGTGCTGTTTTAACCATCCCAAGAATACAGGATTATCTCTTTCCAGTGGAATGAAGAGGTTTCTAGAACAATGATGCAGTTTCCAGTCTTAATGTGGATCGTAAGTTAAAGGTGTTCTAGTAACCCTCTAGAGACTATTGTGTGGTTCTGGAATGTTGTCTTAGTTAATTCTGCTTTCATGGCTTAATAATGTAGCATAAAAGTTGTTATGCTGTCCATAATTATTTCCAAGTGTGGACACTGAGTTGCTCATACATACTGTGCTATTGGTGTTACGCTGTGTAACTGAGCATTTATGGAAAGTGAAAAAAGTTGTTGGAGTGATTCCAATACTAATTCCTATAGAGGACGCTACAGTGTGTTCTGTGTACAAATCTTCCAGCTTGGATGAATCACAGTTTGAAAGCAGAAGACCAGTGTTAGAATTGCTAACATACAGTTTTGCTCAGAAGTTTGCATACCCTGGAAGAAATTAGGAAAAGTTGGTATTGATTTTGAATACAGTCCCATTTCAGTATTGGAACGGCAAGGCAAATTCCTTTGTTTTTGTTCTTCACTGAAGACATTTAGGTTTAAAATCAAAAGATGAGTATGAGACAAGTGTCCAGAATTTCCGGTTTCATTTCCAGGGCAGCAGATAGTGTAGTTGTCACATTTTCTTTACAAATGATACATAGATTACCAATTTTCCAAGGGTATGCAAACTTGAGTACAACTGTAAGTATATTGTTGGGTGTTGTTGTTATTTTGGTTGACATCCATACAAGCATCATACTCAGAGGCTGAATTTCATATCCTATACTTACATATAATATAGTATGCCAGATTAGTATGAAAGAAGATTAGTATGTCTCAAACCATAGGCAAATTTTGTCACTGTCTGAATGCAGACAAATCCGAATTGGACCCTTGTTAAATGCTGTTTGAACAGTCTGTATTCCAAATGATTTCAGTGTAAAAGGTCTGTAGTGTGAACAACTTAAAATACATTTCTGTGACATTTACGATACAAAAAACACTTATTTTTACACTATTCAATGTTCCTTGAAACCTGTGTGACAGCAGAATCTCTTTTATTACAGACAAAAAAACAGACGCATGTGGTGATATTGAATTTTTCTTTACAGTTTGGACTTTCAATGCTAATTCATGTAAATGCCAAGTCCTCTTTCACATGTCATCCAGCTGAGTACAGAATAGGTGTTGAATGTTGTCCGATGTGCTTACCAGGTAAGGACCATCTCTCTATATTAAATGATTATTATTAAGAGAATCAGGGTTAATACCCATCCATTTATCCCATATCGATATTCTCTCCTGCAGGAAACCTTGTCTACAGACACTGCACAGAGTTTACAACTACTTCCTGTATCCCCTGTATTGGCTCCACCTACATTGATGAACCCAATGGTCTTACAGCATGTATACCGTGTACAAGCTGTGATCCAGTCTTTGGTTTGATGGTAAAACATCCATGTAGACCTTCATCAGACACTGTCTGTGAGCCACTGGAGGGTTTCTACTGTACAGACCCAACTAAGGATGGTTGTCAAGCAGCCCAGAGACACAGCAGATGTAAACCTGGTCAATACATCAGACAGAAAGGTAGCCCTGTTTCTATGGAAATATTGCATTAAGTAGAGTTAATGTATGATTATGCAAACGCTGAGTTAAAGCTGAACTCTCGGTTTGGTAAGAAGCATGTGCATCAAAGGGAAGATATTTGAGTCAGTGTTGCAGAGGGGAGATGTCAGCTTTAAGTGAACATCTCAGGTTAGGATTCCAGTCATAGCCCACAGCACATGTACCTGTATATACAGTAGGTGGGATATTAAACATTTAAAAACTGAGTGCTTTAATTGAAATGCTGTGCAGTAATGTGCCAGACATGACAATGCAATGTAGGCTCTCCACTTTACATTGCTTTCCTGGCCAATAAAGCCTGAACTGCCCTGGGATGCTTAACACTGTACAATCATTATATAGCACAGCTGGTTTTCCAGGGTTGTTCTCCAGACAAAGTTACAGTGTGATTACTCTATTTCCTAAGGGCTAAAAAACACACTTTAAATTCTTAGACCTTTGCATGGTGAACATGCTTTGTATGCAATATTTAACATGTCAAATGTCTGCACTTGTGTGTAAGATTGCATGGTGGTATGTTGAGGGCTGTGGTTGCATGTCTGATGTTCATATCTGTAATTACATTTTGCAAGCCTGTAGCCTACATATAAGAATCTGCTTGCAAGCTTGTGTTTGTATGTAGTAAAACTTACCAAGTAAAAGATGGATTGGCCTTCTATTCTTGACCAATCATTGCTACAACCAATACCATTGGTCTGATAAATACATCAATCTAATGGAAATAACATTTTTTTTTCTCTGCAATTCTGGAAGGTTTAATGATATACACTGCACTTCTGTGAGATGTTCATTTTAAAGTAAAATTCAACTTTATATTCAAATACAGCAAATATTATTTATGAGCACCTGTCATGGCGCATTGTTAAAAAACTATATTTCAGTGGAGGTTTTAGTTATTTTGGGGCCCTCGGCAGAGACTGGTTGGGACCCCAACATCATCTATGTTATACCTTTATTGTCCTTATCAAACATTTGAAACATACCTCCTTTCTTTGTTGTTGAATGGAACTGCCTCTTATAAAGGCACTTGGATTGCTGCCCCTTCCAGTTGAGAAAATAAATGAGTTACGCTCTAAACACATGGTCATCCTTAGCACAGGGTCAATCCCACCCTTTCTCTTATCTTAAGACTTCTCCCCATTCCTTAGTAAAACTCTGTCCTAGCAGCTTTGTGAATAGAGTTTAAGAAGAACCTCTTAGCTAGGAACTTAATGCTGTTTAGGATTCCTCCTAGTGGTAAGAACAAATATAATGTGAATACAGTCCCTGAATATAAAATATACGACCATGAACTTTGAGACACAAGTGCACAGACCTTTGACCTGCTTAATATTCCCTACTATTGACCACACTGCCGTTGGTGATGTGTGTGTGACCACTTGGAGATGTTAATTCCCATAAATGTGAAGGTTAATTAATTAACTTTGTATTGGTTCAGGAACTCCATCTACAGACACTGTGTGTGCTGACTGCACTGGAGACACCTATTCAGATGGATCATTTACATCCTGTCAACCACACACACAGTAAGTTCAAAATATACATACAATAATACAGAAACGCACAGACATGTAAACCAGTAAATTGGTTGGCCACATTGTTTATTACTTTTGGCCTATTTTGTCTTGTTATAGATGTGACACAAGGATCCTTCAGCAAATTAAACCTGGAACTCATCGGTCTGATTCTGAATGTGGACCAAAAACCTCACTTATAGCAATTATTGTTCCTGGTCTTCTGATACCAGTTCTGATTATAATTGGAATTGGAGGCCTATATTATGATTATTATGTAACAAAAAGGAGATCTTCTGAATCAGGTAAGATCGTTTTGAGGTATTGTTAAAGTTCCAGTTCCAGATGTTGGTTCGATTGCCTTCAAATCAACACTTGTCACTTATCCATCCTTATGTTTTTGTAAATGATCAGTTCCACTGTCTACCTGTAATCATCAGATACTGATTTGTGTTATTGTTCATTCTTGGTCTTTTAAGAGCCACGTGAGCCTGGAAACACATACTTATTAAACCCAGAAGCTCCTACAGAGGTATGTTAACTCTCCTATCCGGTACTTCATATAACTGGGATAAGGAGATGGGTGACGGGCATTGTTGAGAGATTTCTATGACGGTTTTTATATAGAGGTTTCTGTTGTAGGAATCTGATGCAGGTGGACCAAGAACAGGTACATTCCCCTGTCAGGATTTATTCAGAGTCCATTAATACAGGTTTTAATAAAATGTTATCACTCAAATGTTTTTGCATGAACTCAACCTGCATACTAATATTCTGCTTCAAAATCATATCAGGACATCCAGGACATTCATCAAAACAATCCAGACTGATGTGAGATTCATTGGGTGGATTGGGAGGATTTCTGTCCTCTACAAGGTCAATGTGATGGACTTTTGATAGAATTTTTGAATAGTTGGAAGCTCTGCATTTGTTTCGTAGTGTATAGATTTATCTATCCCCAGAGTCATTTTAAGATTAATGCACTAACTGGATATTGTGCTGGTTAAGATTGTCCACCAAATGACTCAAACATGCCACAACATCCCCATGGATCTTGTGAATCTGGTGATGTTGATTCTGTTAACCCAAAACCCAGTCCAAAGGACCTGAGAATGAGACATCCAGGACACTGGTATGGAAGAAATGGACTCCACTTTTGGATTTATATAATCTCATATGATCCCATTACAGACTGGTCTTTCCAGACTCATCTTCTATATTCCCTTTACAGACTGAACAATTAGGGATTCATATTTGTTTCATTATGTTTTTTTTATAATGTATGTACTTCTGTGGAAGTAACAAGTTAGGTTTGTTTCATAAACCATGATATTTGTTCTCTAACCATGATATCATTGCTCCTGGTGATGAGTTTGATGGTAGAATAATCTGAGTCATGAACTGCTAAGATATTAACAGGCCATTGAAGTCAATTTGTCTACTGTGTGTTCAGACTAAATCCCTTCATTTCCCAAACAAGAGGAAACATTTCAAGCACTTAAAATCTTTCAACGCTGATGCGGACAGGTAAATTGGTGTTTATTGGCATTTCCAGTTAATCCACACGGGAACTAGAAGTGTGGGAGAGACTTCATTGGTGAGCCGGCTCTTCTGGCTCCATTCACCAGAAAGAGCTGGATCATTTGGTTCCCTAATGGCTCATCATTTTAAAATGTTATTATTATTTATTATTTATTATTATTATTTATTATTATTATTATCAAACCTTCAACAAGGATCACAGACTGAGACCATTGTCTCTTACAGCTATGCCCTTCGTATACAACGTCACATACACAGGTTAGTTTCAGTGATTAAAAATAATAAAATGCATGGAATCCAAAACAATGGACGAAGGTGCAAATACAAAGGCTGACAGGTATGCTCAACTTATTTTAGAGTGTAAAATTCATGTTCCAGCACTTTGTATCTTCCCTTTCCCATTCATTAGATCGCCTGTTTTTTCCATCTGACATTACCCTATTGGAACATTTCACATGGATCAGAAATACATGTCCTCCAAACTATTTATAGATTCTGTAGTGCAAATAAACAATCTTAACTAAGTAATGTGTCATCTTATCTGAACATACATGCTGCTTGAGGTAAAAAATTAAGGAAGTGATGGGGCCAAATTAGCAGCGCCTTTCACTAGTGTGATTTAGTTCCCGATGTTCACCAAAAAGAGCCATTTTAAACGAGGCGTTTGATCACGAATAACCCATTACTAGACTAGGGTCCTCAAGTCCTATAATAAGACTCTTAACAATCAATATTTACACAATCTGATATCACTGTGTTGGTGTTGTTCATACAACATAATAATTAATGTTGCTCCAAGACCATCATTGCAACTGACCTGTAGTTTGTTACCCCAGTCCAAAGACAGACAGTACCAGCCCCCCCCCATCCTTTGACCTAACCCTAACATCAGAGACAGCTGTGCCTAAACCTAACCTTAGTGGTACCTGTAACTAAATATAACCTCAGTGGTGCCACCATTTATTACGATGTTGTCAGAACAACACCAACATGGCGATATCAGATCGGTCATCAATATTTGCTCCTTTTCTCACTAACCTCCATATCACCTAAGCATTTGTGTAATTTATTGTTCCCTGTGTAAGCCAGCATTTAAGGGTAGCAACCGACGTGTTAATATAAACAACATGAAATATTTTGTGAAGCATCTTTACATTTAATGATTTATTTCATAATTCACAATTTATATCATGGTTACAGTCAATATATCTGTCATCATTGAGTCATTGCGTGGAATGACTCAATGATTTTCCACTGATAATATTTGTCCATTACTAAATGCAAGAATCGGAATTAATAATTTGTCAAACTTTTTAAAGCTTCTGAATAATTACATAAATAAATGATTTACACACCACCTATTGCCTGATAATTTGCGTATGTTTTATTGATACAACAAGTGAAGTTTGTCAATATCTTTTGCGGTTTTGTTGGTGCATCAGCTTGCATTGCACTGGATGACTCGGTGAGAAAAATGCTTCCTACTGTGGATGAAACAGAAACTGCCAAAGATACAACAGTCTACAGAGAAAAATGTAAGAAATTGCTGAAAAGGTTGCAATGCTGATGTCCCTGACAGACCCTAGATGAAATAGTGTTAGAAACGGGTGTTATGAGGGACTGATTTTGTGGGACACATTTGACTACAGTACCAATGTTAATGTATAACACCATAATGTTTATTTAATATGAAGTGTTCAGTGTGAATATTATAATAAGTTTGACTTATTATAATAAGAAGCGGATTCTGAACATGCAATAGTCCTAACTAGAATTGGTAAATTATATTGTGTGTGATCTCTTTGCATGGTGAGACTTTTCAGCTGGAAAGGCATTTCAGATGAATGATAATGTAACCAGAGTGACTTTTAAAATGACTAATAGTACAATGATGTTGGTCACATCTCAGTCAGGCATGTTAGTCCTGCTTATAGACTGCCTTGACATAATACTTCTCACCTGTTGGTTTGTGGCCTCTCACTCCCTCACTCTGCCTGCCTTTCTGGCCAGTATTATTGTTATGACTGCCTCTGTTCTGCATAAAGTAAACACACAACACTCCCGTATATTCAGATTCTGTCCTTATATCAGAGATCTTATTCACTGACTCTGATTTGCATGATGAGAGATCCATAGTCCATCTTTGCCCAATTTGGACATTTTCACTTAGGGATGTACTCACTTTAGTTGCCAGCGGTTTAGACCTGAATGGCTGAGTGTTGTGTTATTTTGGGGGGACAGCAAGTTTACACTGTTATACAAGCTGTATGCTCCCTACTTTACATTGTAACAAAGTGTCATTTCCTTAGTGTTGTCACATGAAAAGATATAATCAAATATTTGCAAAAATGTGAGGGGTGAACTCACTTAAGTGAGATACTGTACATAACATCAAATTAAACATACACCCACAATCATGGGGAAGACTGCTGACTTGACAGTTGTCCAAAAGACACTCATTGACACCCTCCACGAGGAGGGTAAGTCACAGAAAGTGCTGGCTGAATGGGCTGGCTGTTTGCAGAGTGCTGTACGTATTAACGCATATTCATGTTAAGCTGACTGAAAGGGGAAAGTGTGGTAGGAAAAGGTGTACAAGCGACAGGGATGCCTGGCCTAAACTGAACCCCATAGAGAATCTGCATTATCACCAGATTATCAATCCCAATAATGTTTTTAGTCCATAACTACATCATAACTCTAGAATTATACACCAATCAGCCATAACATTATGCCCACTGACTGGTGAAGTGAATAACAAAGATAATCTCGTTATTATGGCACCTGTCAGTGGGTGGATTATATTAAGCAGCAAGTGAATATTCTGTCCTCAAAGTTGATGTGTTAGAAGCAGGAAAAATTAGCCGGCGTAAGGATCTGAGTGATTTGACGAGGGACAAATTTTGATGCTAGACGACTGGGTCAGAGCATCTCCAGAAATGCAGCCCTTGTGGGATGTTCCCGGTCTGCAGTGGTCAATACCTATAAAATTGGTCCAAGGCAGGAACAGCGATGATCTGGCAACAGGGTCATGGGCACCAAGGCTCATTGATGCACGTGGGGAGTGAAGGCTGACACGTGGGGAGTGAAGGCTGACCCGTGTGGTCAAAGCTTACAGATTAGCTACAATAGCTCAAATTGCGGAAAACGTTAATTCTGGTACTGATAGAAAGGTGTCAAAACACACAGTGCATTGCAGTTTGTTGCTTAGGTGGCTGTGTAGCCCAGACTAGTCAGGGTGCCCATGCTGACACCTGTCCAGGTATGTGTGCATCGCTTACCTAGACAACATATGGCACCAGGATGCACTATGGGAAGGAGGCAAGCCGGCGGAGGCAGTGTGATGCTTTGGGCAATGTTCTGCTGGGAAACCTTGGATCGTGCTATTTATTGTGGATGTTATTTAGACACGTACCACCTACCTGTGCATTGTTGCAGACCATGTGCACCCTTTCATGGCAACGGTATTCCCTGATGGCATTGGCCTCTTTCAGCAGAATAATTTGCCGTCACAAAGCAAAACATTTTCCAAAATTGGTTTGAGGAACACAACAATTAGTTCAAGGTAATTACTTGGCCTCCAAATTCACCAGATCACAATCCAATCAAGCATCTGTGGGATGTGCTGGACAAACAGGTCCAATCCATGGAGGCCCCATCTCACAACTTACAGTTCCTAAAGGATCTGCTGCTATGGTCTTGGCGCCAGATACCACAGCACACCTTCAGAGGTTTAGTGGAGTCCATGCCTCAACAGGGCAGTGCTGTATTGGTAGCAAATGGGGGACCAAAACAATATTAGGCCTGGTGGTCATAATGTTATGGCTTTTCGGTGTATCTATTGATTATGGTGGGGGAGAGCACTGTCTAGCATTTAGATTGTTTCCTCTTGATACAGAATCTAGGTCTATTGGGCCTGCTAAGCATTTATATATATGCCACTTGATGATAGGATGTTAATTTAATAAGTGCATCATGCAGGACACCTGTATGTAAGAATCTGCATTCATTATACTCCATACATTTATTCAGATTTCCTTTCATTTGTCACCCATTTGTCTGTTTTCAATTTTCTTTAATAGTTGCAGGTTGAAGTACTGGATATTGTAAACAGCCATGTTACATGTGGTCCAGCTGAATTCAGAATAGATGTTGAATGTTGTCTTTTGTGGACCATCTGTGTATATTAAATTGACTATTATTAAGAAAAAAAATATTAATTAATATTCTGTCCCACAGGAAACTTATTAAACTGTATATAAAAACTGCACAGAGTCAAACTTACTCTGATGATCCCAATGGTCTTACAGCATGTACACCATGTACACACTGTGATCCAGGCTTTGGTTTGATAGTAAAACATCCATGTAGACCTTCATCAGACACTGTCTATGAGCCACTGGAGGGGTTTCTACTGTAAAGACCCAACTAAGAATGGCTGTAAAGCAGACCAGGGACACAGCAGCTGTAAACCAGGACAATACATCAGACAGAACGGTGGGCCTGTTTCCATAGAAATATTGCATTACATAGAGTTAATGTATGATTATGCAAAAGCTGAGTTAAAGCTGATATATAACAATTTATTTACAAAAATTATATTCTATTTAAAATTACAGTCTTCTATTTAATATCACATACGTACAGTTACCAGATTCCATAGCTATCATATTCAGGGTTCTGAATTTGTTGAGCCTGTTCGTCTATTATGAAGAGCTTCCTACGGAAACACACATGAACTCACTCATGTTCACATGAACAAGAATGATAAAAAAATCCCTTTAACACTTAATACTAAGATCATGTTAACGTAGCATTGGTAGTCCAGGGTTGTTTCCCAAACCAGATCATTAAAACTGTATTTGCTCTAGTTCTTAAGGGCACAAAAAACAAGTGCTCTATGTTTACTTGGAGACATGAATTCCCATTAATGTTAACGCCAATGAATTAACTTTGTATTGTTGCAGGAACTCCATCTACAGACACTGTGTGTGCTGACTGTACTGGTGACACCTATTCAGATGGATCATCTACATCCTGTCAACCACACACACAGTAAGTTCAAATTATACATACAATTCTCCAATAATGAACACACATATATGCAAACCTGTAATTTGGTTGACCACATTGTCTATTACCTTCATTTTGTCTTATATAGATGTGACCAACTGAAGCTTGAGCTGATTAAACCTGGAACTCGTCAGTCTGATTCTGAATGTGGACCCCAAACCTCATCTCATACAGCTGTTATTGTGTGTGTTGTTGTGGCACTTGCTTTAATAACAGCAGTTGTGATATTTGTAAAAAAAAAAAGGTATTATATAAGTTCTAGTAGATATTTTGATTGCATACAGATCAACACTGAGAGTTATCCATTACTTTCTCTTTGGAAATTGAGTTCAACTGTCTACCTGTCATATGATACAGATTTTTTTTGGCTTAATACATCTTTTATTATGTTTTATTGAGTTTGTTTTCTATTGTTGGCATCCAACACAGAGGGACACTCTTTAAGAGAACAAGAACAGGTAAATTGGCCTGTCTGTTTTTTTCCTTTAGATCTCACTAGTTGATTTCAAATAGTTATTTATTACAAAAAAATGTCTTTGTGTAAACTGAACCATTTTACTAATATTCTTCTTACCAGATGGAAACCTCTAGAACATTCCTCAGAATAATCCAGACAATGAGGTTCGCTGGCTTGGGACATACTCAGGTCAGATTTCTGTCCACTACACTGTAAATGTGGTAGACTCAATTTTTTGCAACAATTGGATGCTTCACATTTGTTTTGTAGCGTACAGTATAAATCAACCAGGCCTCTGATAGATGGACAGAAATCCAAACATGTAAAACCTCCCAGTACTGGTAGTGATGGAAACAATAGAAGGAGCCAATCTGATGTCTTGCATTCACCTACTAAAACATGGTGTTTGTCTACTGAGCATTGATATGAACTGCCCCTCCATACAGTCAGGCATTGCTCAAACCCAAGCCCTTCGCTCGGTCTCCTCTGGCCATCCAAGCCCTATGGAAGGAAGGTCCCGCTCAGTCAAAGCTGTTCTCATCCTGGCACCTGAACTGGGTTACCAGCTTCTTGTTGAGGACAGTGGAGTCCATGTCCAGTTTCTAAAACACAGCCAGAGTATTATTGCTGGTAGCCTGGCTTGAGTGGTTTTCACACTGAGCTTAAGATCTGAAGATTAATGCACTAAATGGAAATTGCTCAGAATATGATTGTCCACTAAATGGCTTAAACATCCCAACTTGTGTCCTGTTGATACCAACTCGGTCCAAAGGACCAGATAATGAGACATCCAGGACACCAGTATGGAAGAAATGGACTCCACTTGCTGTAATCATGGACTTCTGTGATCCCATTAGCGACTGAATCCAAAGGATCATGTAAGATATGACCAGTTACCCATGATGCATCACAACAGACAATACACTGTTATATTATTGCAACCATGACTGGTTAACAATACTCAATTATTGTGTAATATTGAAGATTTTTTTATTTTGATGTTTATTGTTCATACTTTATTATACAGATTGTGTGTTAAGGTCCACATTTAAGGAGAAATTACACAGAAAAATGTTGCAACCAAACAGGACATGATTGCTTTTTTCTTCAACATACATACATGTTAGTAATCCATGTGTGTACCAATAACATGGTGTTCAGGAACACAGGTGAGGACAATAACATGGTGTTCAGGAACACAGGTGAGGACAATAACTAGAATGAACAGCCCCAGAGAGAGGAGGGGGGGGTGATGTGTCTTCATTGACAGAGTGATGAAGACTCAGGATGAGGAGAGGTCAATCATATCCTGGTCTGTATCTGATCCAGGATCACTGAGCTATTGTTGATCTGTGGGTTCAGGGAGTTGATCTCCAGACATACCTGGGCATCTCTCCTAATGCTCCTTTCCTCATGCTCAGTGAATTTGTAGATTTATTTTGGGACACGTCCTCCTCCAACTGCATTCAAAGGTGATGAAATACCAGTGGATATATGAAACACTTTGGACAATGATTAAAGTGAAACATAAGCTGTGACTCATGCTCCATACAGTCACTTTAAACATTTTCATTGGAATTACAATTCCTGTAGGTGGAATTTGTTAAATATTCACCCTCTATGACTGTGAACACAACCTTTGTAACCTGCCAGACTGGGAGCAGTTGAAACTCTTCTTTGCCTTTTCATTGTGTACTAAATATGTTCTAACAAGGCCACTGGCTGTAGTACAGTGAAATAAACTAGGTCACAAGTGTACCAGTTGATTCAAGCAGAACACATTTAGCAGAACACCTTTTAGTCAATTGGTTTTCCAACACTCTCAAGCTTATTTTAGTCTTTAATGGTTGCTAAGGTACACAAATCTGTCTTGCTGTTCAGCAGGGCTGCCCAACACTGTTACTGCACATCCACTGTCCTGTAGGTTCTCTTCAACCCCATTTGGGACAAACCTGATTAAGCTTTTCATCCAGCTAAGTTGTCTTGGTTCAAATGGTAACGTAATTTACATGGCTAATCAATTGGCTAATCAATTGGCTAATCAACGTAGTAAGGTAGCTATGCGCAGCTATCCGTTAACATTAGTTGACTGGTTTAACATTATGAGGTTAACTTTGTATGCTACTTTTTTCCAGAAACAAACATGAAGTAATCATTCGGCACTCAACTGACTGCATTTGTAATCCTGCTAGGACTCCATATGTCCATACGTTGGCTCTTCAGCTATTCATCCCTTGGGCGAGGTAAGCCAGTAGTACTGCACTCCATGCTCCTCCCATTTACACGTCTACATATACTATGCGGGTTTTCCGAGTAAAGAACCGAAAATGACCGTCGCAGAAATCTGTCAGTGTACTTTACCGAAAACGGAGCAGGGTAAAAAAAGATTAGTTAGCCTGTTTAGTGTAGAATAACGATTGGTCAGTCCATACACGGACCACACTGGTCCCTCCGCTTGCAATTTTTTTTCTTCTTAAAACGATAAGAACGGAGAGAAAGCATCTTACCAAATCTTTCACAAAGGTAGGTGGGCGTAGTCTGTGAGTGTTGGACATTAACCGGTTAGCTTAGTCCAGATTGAAAGGCTACATTGCACCCCTAACGTTAGTTACTTAATAACCTAACAGAAAAACCAGGGTGTTTATACATTGTTCCTTGTCTGCGCATTTTCTGAACCTGCCCTACTGCCAACTGAAGGAGGTAAGCAGCACTGTGTTAAATGACATGTCAGTTGGCATAATTACAGGGGTCGGTGGGATTTTAAAAAGTATGTATTACGAAAGAAAATATTAAATCATTTTTAATAACAATTCAAACATTATATTTATTTAAAGTTATTCATTGATGTTGAGATTTTTACAGTCAAAACATTTAGACTGTAACATATTTCTTACAGAGCAGTGTTTCTCAACCCTGCTCCTTGAGGCACACTGCCCTGCATGTTTCTCTCCCTGCTCTATCAAACCTGATTCAAATTATCAGCCCATTCTCAAGTCTTTGAGCTACATTGAGTGTGTTAGGGCCAGGAGAGATCTAAAACATGCAGAGCAGGGTGCCTCCAGGAGCAGGCTTGATAAACACCATTATAGAGTGGATCAGTCTTCCATAAAATAGTGAATTCCCCTTGTAAGAGCTCACAGTGCCTTCTGCTTTGGTGGTTGGTTGCTGGCAACATCTCCTTGACTGTGTGCATGCTGATATAAAAACCACTTCCCCAGGACTCCACATTGTTATGAATACTAAAATGTATGGTGTTTATTCTATTTGCTTCACAGTTAACAGAGTACGTTCAAGAAAGTTATTCCTGTGTATAACTCATGCAACTATGGATCGAAAACTGTGTTGCTCCGCAGCCCTAAACCCCGGACACCCAGTTCGTTACAGCAGAACACACAGCTGGTAAGTCCAATCACCACCTGTCTGCCCAGTGACAGTAACAAAATGAGATGCACAACAAAAATGCATCCCGTATCTATAGAATGTACATCAGGGGTGTCCAAACTATTCCACAGAGGGCCATGTGTCTGCAGGTTTTTGCTCTCTCCTTGTACTTGATTGACTAATTAGGTTACTAATTGGTTAGTTTCTACCTTCACCTGGTAGTTTAGGTGTGAACTGGGAACCAATTAATAGGATAAACCAAAATCCTGCAGAC
>JACXGJ010013249.1:0-16602 GCA_016801105.1 Esox niger | reverse complement strand
ACACTTTGTCTCTTGACCCTCATCTCAGTTGTTCTGTCACACCAGAGAAGACATTAAAGAATGTTCAGAATGTGTTTAATCTTGGTTCTCTTCATCAACGTCTGTAAGTAAATCTCATAATCTGATCTACGTTATGATAGTTTACCTGTTTAAGTTCTTTGTGTAATTTTTCTGACACCTGAAAATACTTTCTTGTTGTGACCTCAATTACAGTGCCACCAGGATTTATCCATGATATTTCTCTTCTCTATTTATTCCAGGTAAGACACAGAACAATGACAATGGTCATTCAATATCCTTTCAGTACGCTCATCTTGGAGATAACGTGACTCTGAAATGCTTTTATCCAGACAACATTTACCATGTATCATGGTACAAACAAACTGCAGGGCAGAAGCCTCAACCTATTTGCACTATTTTCAGATTTAAAGGTGAAGCACAATTTCATAACGATTTCAAGGAAAACCCTCGGTTTACAGTTCCTGGTGGGAAAGATGTGTTCTACCTAAGGATCTCAAACATCCAGCTGTCTGATTCAGCCATGTATTACTGTGGGGGAAAGAGGGACATTTTCATGGACTTTGCATTTGGAATATTTCTCATTCTAAAAGGTAATAAAGAGATTTTCTTCAATATTGTAAAATATGTTTGTATGATATATTTTTCATATAGGCTAAAGCACCAATTGTTAACAACTGTTTGTACTCCTGTTTGTGTCAGGATCCAGCAAGACTGTTCTTCAACAGCCTGTGTCAGAATCAATTCATCCAGGAGACTCTGTGACTCTGAACTGTACTATAAACATTGAAAGCTGTGTAGGAGAGCACAGTGTCTATTGGTTCAGACGTGACTCAGGAGAATCTCCTCCAGGAATCATTTATACCAATGGAGACAGGAGTGGTCAGTGTATGAAGAGCCCTGAGTCTGGGTCTCCTACACAGAGCTGTGTCTTCAACCTCCCCAAGAGGAACCTCAGTCTCTCTGATACTGGGACTTACTACTGTGCTGTGGCCTCATGTGGAGAGATACTGTTTGGGAATGGGACTAAGCTGGATGTTGGAGGTAAGTTATGACCTCAGTTAAACTTCTAAGACCCGAGCTTTGATCACGTATGCATTTTTTATTTCTCTTAGCTATTTGGGATTTTGTAAGAACTAATTATTATAATGTCTAAGCATTGTTTTCAAAAAGGAAGTTATTTTTGAAAGAAATGATGTCCTCTTATGACATTGGTTTTGTTTTACAAGAAATAAACCCAATGTCATATGTGGACACAGGGTCTCAGGAGGTTAAATATTTTATTGTGAATACAATTACAGTTATTCAGATTTATAGCGATGTCCTATCCTATCATCTTTGGTTTTAACTAGTGCGGCTGTCAGATTAGGCTAACAGATGATACATCATTATACCTTTAACTTCAAATCTGTCATAGACAGTGAATGCCATTTAGTGGATGATTTTCTCCAAAATTACAAAATGTTTATGAATCTGTGGTCCCTGGCACTGGAGGTACCACTGAATTCCAACTGAGCGATTGAAAATCGCTCTCAATGTCTCATTTCCCAATGTCTAATATCTCAGTGTCCCATAGTGTCTTATCGCTCAGCGTCTCAGCGGTTCCAAGTCTTAGTCTCTATTTCAGCGATTTTGCATTTTAGTGTTTCGTTGTTTTTGTGTCTTCGTTTACTTTTGCTCAGTGTCTCCGTCTCTTAGTGTCTCATTATCTCTTTCATGGTCTCTCTCCCTGTTTGATTCTCTAATAAAGGCTGTAAGGGGGACCATCTTCTGTTGTTGTACTGCCTGGGAACAGCACTGGGTCTGTGTGTCGTCCTCATCATTGTTCTAACTTGTGTTCTATACAAAATCAGCAGGTCCAGTGGTGAGTAGGGTTGTTATGTAAGATACCATCAGTTACAAATACTGTTAAAATATTTGACCTGTTTGGGTGAAAATTGGTCTCATTGTTTATTATGATAATGATGATGATTGTTATTATTGATTCTTCATGTACTGGTCTAAAAGGGAAGCTCCCTCAACCAAGTGGTCCAGCAGACCCCAGTCATATTCAGGTACACAGACCCGAACTCATGTTCTTGCATTTAAAATTTAGATATTTACCAGGATTTACTCGAATTTGTTTCTGGCTAAAGACATACAAATAAGCTATACAATATTAAATAAAAATGTCACAATGTGCATTTACTTTCATGTATTGTTCAGTGTAATGTTTAGTACTGGGAGATAATTTCAATATGAATTTCTCCTCAGGATGAACAGGTGGACAGTCTCCATTACGCTGCTCTGAATGTTGTCTACAAGCAGAAGGCCAGTAGACAGAAGAGAGACATGGAGAGCGACACTGTATACTCTGTTGTGAAATGACGAAACATGAACTCAACTGAGTTGTGTTTTCATGAATGCTAAAATCTTCAATTTAGATATTAAATAAATAAAACATTCACAATCTGAATGACAAGTATTCTTGTATTCACTCATATTCATTCATTTGCACTGATATTCTTCCATTTGCAGATATATTGCAGGGATTTGAGCAACATTCATCCTGTTAACTTAATCTCTGTTCACATGGTGTATTTGATTGCTAAGGTTTCAGATTCAACAGACTTTCCTCCTGTAGCTGTATACTATGTGGCAGTGTTGTTCTGATGGCCTTAAATAGATTTTCCACTAACATAAACTAACCACCAGTAATGCAGCCAGTCCTCACCACATGCTGTGTACACATCTTAGTGTATAAAACCACCAGATCACGTCACTAAGACTCTTAACACAATGTTGCGTCCCAAAGAACCTCGACATAACCATGTCACTTAGGCTCTCAACACATTTCTCTGTCAGACAAGAAAAAAGTAAACACATACATGCTGAGTTTTTTATTAAAGAGAATTTATGTTGCTTTTTGTACACATGGTAAATTTGCATTTATCATCAAATGTTTAGTTGTTTTAAGAAATAATGGATATTAATTCTTTAATGTATTTCATACCTTTAGAGATAAGTTCAACTACCAACTACCAACTGGTCAACGCAAATATGCAGAAAGCTCATTGGCACAGAGTGTGGTTCAATTTGGGGTTGAAAAGTCAAAACCCTCACAACTGTTCAGTAGCCACAGTGGTGTATTTTACTTTTTGGCATTTCAGCTTATATACCTCTGTGTTTGTTTGTGATTCGGTCATTTTTAAGTGGCTGGTCCAAAGTAGTAATGTACCCAGCAATGAAAACTCTTTATGTTTCCATCACTTACAAAGACAAATGAAGACTCAAGACTTTGTCATGATGTTTTCCGGCCCTTGGTATTTCCTGTTTCTTTCACACTGGTCACAGCCCCCTATTTTGAGATGCAGCCCAATGTGATTGGGCTCTGAAGAAAGAGGCGGGGCTAGTGAGGAAAAGCTGAAAGTATTTCCACTCCTATTTTTGCACTAAACACTGCCTGCTATTCTGAGCAGCAGCTCTGATCAGGGTCCTAGGGTGACGTGGTTGAGCATGTTGACTTTCTGTTATAGCTAGTAAGGCAGGATTTAGGCACAGAGATACAAATAAACAGAAGCTCTTTAATGGAAAAACAGACTTTCCTACAAAGCTTTGTAAGAACACAAACGCAACAAGGAACAATGATAACCAACTCTGACTGACCATAAACACTAGGACCGGAAGAACTTAAACAGTGGCATGATGAGGGTTACAGGATGAGACACTGATGAAGACTAAACTAGACAGAGATGAGAACAATCAAGGAATCAGAACCAGAACCAAAAGACACTGAACTTAGAAATGTAACAGCTGGCATGGCACAGGCCAATATCTGGATATTACAATGATTGTCATGGAGAAGCAGCTCTGTGTTGACATGCTTTATCTATATCTTTGATTTTCAGGTCATATGGATAAATAACTTCAAACCACTGACCCTCGGTTAGATATTTAAAGGACAGGAACAAGCATTGCCATCCTTTAAGTAATATACAGTAACGTGCAGATTCTCTATAACTCGAAAAATGTACAATATACTTTTATCAACTTGTTTCCTTAATGAGAACCTGTCTTACCACATCTACAACAAATGCTTGCTTTTTAATTCAACGTGTATTTGGGGAAAGAAACGGTGAGCGCTTAGCATTCTGTGTGGGATGTATGCGAAAGTGTGACTAAGCATAGTAGCAGGCTCAGCTAACACTTCTGCCTGTGTCTTTTCTGATAACTATGAGTAATTCAAATGAGCGTTTAGCATTGCACGTCTTGTGACTGACATAAAAATGTCTGGTTTTCAGTAAATTTCTCCAATAACAGATAGCAACATTACATAACGGTATCATATTCGTACCCTGCAAGTTCCTCATATCTGTAACAATCCTTGTTTTGTTTGTATTATTAGTTCACACTATCTTCACAGTTTAAAAATCTAAAATCAATGCTGAGCTGCATTGTGTTTTGAAAAATATCTCAGACAATGAGAGTAATGTAGAGTGATGAGGGAAGTTCCCTAAATTATGTACGTTGGTTTCTCTAACTCTTTTCAAAGGGTTCAAATACCCCTTAACCCTAAATTCAAGGTCACACACTAAAAAAATGTAGGACCATATAGAATTAAATGCCCGACTTCAGAGCCTGTTATATCGCGTGTTTGGAATAAAGAATTTAATGTTTATTTCCAGTACTTGCTCAACCAGAAGATAATATCTCCCAAACCTCAACTCTTATCTCATTCACTTTGAATTCATACCTAAACAATCAAACCATTTCTGTTTGAACCTTTGTTTTTACAGCTCAGTCCAGCAGACTAAGAACCTGGAAAATGTTTATCCGCAGCATTTACAATGATGAACGCCTTGCGTAGCTGGATCTAACCCTTTTGGCAGTCGACATTTATCAGTAGACTGCTAGAGTATTGAGTTGAATTGGCACTAGTTCGCCTCAAAGGGGGTCTTCGTCTGACGGAACCAATTATATCACTGAACCAAACTCTTGAAGATGGCTGGGACAGTGGCCTGTAGATAAACTAATGTATTCTTTAAAAGTTAGTGGGTTTTTAAGGCAATAACATCTGTTCTTTGAAAATGATGGCCATGTAGTTGCTTATACTTCCCTCATCTTACAGAAAGTGTTTTTAGTGTTATAAGTCTCGTTTGATCTACGCTTTCATTACGTTTGAAAGCGTAGATCATTTAAGATAATGAAACACATCAGCAGGACTTTCATCTCTGTCCATCCGGTCTGGTAATCTGGGTTAGGTCAAGCCACTACCTTTCCTATCTTCACTTTGCTTACTGGGGAAACTCTGAAATTGTGCTGAAATGTTAATTTATATAGTCCACAATGCAAAAAGCCTAATTAATGACGTGTTTTTTGGCAGGGGTACACATTTCTACTTGAGACACAGGTTTCGGGGACGGCAGAAATTAGGACGTTTGCAACACTGTGCACAATTTCTTCTCTTGGAGAGATGGGTAGGTATTATTATGTTATAGATGACGGTACGTTCAATTATACAACATTTTAAGGAATTCAGATGTTAAAATTCACCAGTGATGGGAAACTAATTTTATATTTGAATATGTAGGATTTTTATTTTGTTATGTTTTAGTTCATATGCTAGCTGGGACTGAGACCTCTGTCATGCAACAGGAGACTCGTTATATGTCAGCAAATATTGGAGAAGCTGTGATTTTGCCCTGCTATTATGGAGACGAGATGGCAATTCATTTCTCCTGGTACAAGCAAGCCTTGGGCAAAAACCCTCAGCTAATCTCAACCATCTACAAGTATGATGGGAACGCATCATTTTACCATGAGTTCAAGGGTAACCGTCGCTTCGCGGTGCAAGGCCAAAACGGAGTGAATCACCTCAGCATCGTAGACGTTGAAATCTCAGATTCAGCCATATACTACTGTGGGCGCGCTCACTCAAATGTTGTGGAATTTGGACCCGGAATCATGTTCAAAGTAAAAGGTAAAAAAGGAGATATTTATTTCTATATTTAAAAAAAATCTACGTGTAAGAGCAGTAAAAACATAACATTTTCAAATAGTCTACCAGAATAATCATAACAGATTTCTTGACACTGATTTCAGATTCAGTGTCCAGCAGAATTTCAGTTCTCCAGCAGCCTGTTTCTGAGTCAGTTCAGCCAGGAGACTCTGTGATTCTGAACTGTACAATAAACACTGAGACCTGTGAAGGAGAACACAGTGTCTATTGGTTCAGACATGACTCAGGAGAATCCCATCCAGGAATCATTTATACCAATGGAGACAGGAGTGGTCAGTGTAAGAAGAGCCCTGAGTCTGGGTCTCCTACACAGAGCTGTGTCTACAACCTCCCCAAGAGGAACCTCAGTCGCTCTGATACTGGGACTTACTACTGTGCTGTGGCCTCATGTGGAGAGATACTGTTTGGGAATGGAACCAATTTGGATGTTGGAGGTAAATCTTTGATATTAGTCAATTAAAAAAAATTATAAGCATCACAGTAAAATATATTTGTTTTAATATTTAGCCATTGTTTAGTCCATACTATCCATACTGTTTAATACAGCAGTGGGTTTTGAATTATTCATTAAGGTGGCAACATTCAGGTGGAGACTGATGCAGTTTTGAGAATCCTGGTCCTTTTGTCCGTCGTAAGAACTGGAGTTCTTCTCTCCTTCCTCACCGTCCTACTAGTCATCTTCCTCATCAAGAAATATTTTAATTAATTGATTAAGTTTCTTAATCATTCAGCTTAAAAAAAGGTTAATTGTCTGTGTTTCTCACATCAGGTTAAGGGAAAGTACAATGCAAGTATTACTCAGCGTCTCAGCGTTAAATTGTACATTCAATCCTAATTGTGTGACACCGAGCCATGCAGAACCATGATGCAGATTTACTTGTAATTCTTTCTATATATCACATTTTTCCAATGTTTCAAAAGGAAGCACAGTTTGTGTGAAACATCCAGCACATTTTTACATGAATGAAGAAACCACAAGTTATGGAAATCACACCTATATGGATATGATAGCTCCTTTTACTTCTGCTTTTCTTTTTTGCTTTTATATAGGCACCCTTCTCTTCTTCAACTCTCACATACAGTAGGTATTTAATGTAAAAAAATAAAGTATTACATGTTTTCTGTTAATATATTTGACAATCTGGGTTAACTGGTATAGCTGAATATGAACAGTTTTATTATAAACATTATTATTTTTTTGGTCTAGTTTCGTCACTGTAGCCTGCTGTTATCAATTCATTGACATTACAAATAATATAGCATATTGATTTATGTGACCATACATAAAGTATCTCAGATTTGATTCTTCAGAAGCTAGGGCAGCACAATTCTGTTTATGAAACAAATAGAGAGATCGTATCTGTACCTAATGTGCATCTACTAAATAACTGCAGTTACATGTACAATTCCTTCAGTAAGTGTGTAAGATTATAGATACAATGTCAACGTCTTCTCTACAGGTGAAGTGCCCATCGTCATGCCATATTCAAAAGGTATATTCATATTTTTGGTACATATTAGTCTGATAAATATTTTTATTTATTCAATACCAGTATGTCATATTCTATATAAATGTTATGACTTAAGTAGTTAACAAGCACTGTCAGTTATGGCATTATGGCAAAATAAAGTGGGGGCACAACGGACCGGCATACAAGTAACCGAGATGATCTCTTGTAATGGGGGAAAACAATTTGCAAAGGAGTGAACATGGTTTCTCCGCATGGTGCTGCGTGTCCTCTCCCTCTCCCGTGCGCCAATTCGCCGGCGTACTAACTGTCGGCAGGAGACGATGGCAGCAGGGCGCCCCACACACACACCAGCTAATCACTAATTATTTTAGTTCCTTGTTCTCACCTGGACCTCACGGATTGGTTTCACCTTTCATTTATGCGACAGTTTGGTGTAGACCAGTGGTTCTTAAACTGGGTTCGACCCAGGGTTTCGTTGAGTCAGTCTCAGGGGTTCGGCGGAGGTCAAGACACACATGCGACTCATTTGAAATATTCATTATTATGTTTTTGTTTTTGTGCGAAAATCATGCTTTGATGGTTTTGTTCTTTAAACACAGTGATGTTGATGCACGGTTAATTCTGTGCACCAGTAAAATATGTTTTAGATTTGAAAAAAATCGTTTAATTAAGAAGGGTTCGGTGAATACGCATATGAAACTGGTGGGGTTCAGTACCTCCAACAAGGTTAAGAACCACTGGTGTAGACGATTGTCTGTAGGCTGTATATACAAAGTATATACAAAGTCCATAAAAGCGGTTCTTCGTGTTGTCGTTTTGTTCATTTCATGTTTTGCCTTACCTTTACCCACTCGCTACACTCGCCCTCATAATATGCGAGACAGCTGAAAGTTTGGATTCCCTTGTTTTTATCATGTTTTGGAGATCAGGTTTTTGTGATGACTTTGCATAAGGTGGTTGATGAAAGACAACAAAACAAAATGGAGATTTTCAGCTGTTTCATATTCAGAAAATGAAATTATAAACATATTTTGCATCTCAACTTCTTTACTTACAGTACCCTAACTCATGATTCATGAACTTGTAACCCATAAAAAAATTATGAATATGGTATTTCTCAAACTGATGTTTGTTAATACAAACTGGCCTGGGGCACATCCCTCATGAAAAAGTCACATTTATAGAACTGCCTCTTTCATAGAGTTAACAGTTTCAGCAATTAAGTATTATAACACCTCATATTTAAGACCCTGCCCTTTTGTGGGGGAAAACATTGTATACAATTGAATAATCAAACAAAGAAAACAAGAAATCATACAAACAATTTGAACATATAAAGAAATTGCAAGGAAATGGCCATTCAAATACTCATTTACATCATTGGTCGGACATATAATTTAGCTCAAATGCAACATAAGCAATGATTTTTTATGAGATCTGATGTTTTTTCACAATCACTAAGACAATAAATCTGGTTCTATGAACCATATTCACTCAACCATTTAGCTTTTTTTTAAAGAAAGACGATTACCTAAATCCATCAGCATTAGACCTGTTCTCAAACAAATCTGTTTCATTCAGTATTTTTGCTAAACTCAACGCACAACTCCCTACAACAGTTTTCTCCATATTGTCATGTAGAAAACCCAAACTTTAGGCATCACACCTCCGACACTCAACAAGCACTTGTTAGGGCTCAAACACAAAGAAGCATAATTATTCAAGATGCACTCAGGATGTGGCATGAATAAAAAGGGCCAAGTTAAATTCTACTATGTTTTGGAACAATGATGGAACAACATGAGTGAGATCGCAAGACAAAAAATGAGAGGAGGAGGACGAGAGGAAGAATTGTGACAGTATACTTGACCCTGTTCTTGTCATGGTATGACAGTGAAGGAAGCTGGGAAAGCGTAAAGGCAAACCTGAGCCGTTTCACTGTGGCATGAACTCTCCGGAGTTTTGAAAATTAAAATAGGTAATTTACTGTAAGCATTTCTGACTGCCCTGTTATCTGAATGTGTATGTTTCAATACATGCAGGACTTTGCAGGAAAACTATACGAACCAGCTTGCATATTCATATCCTATAAAATACCCTTTTTCTTATTTTTTAGAACTGGATGACTGTAGTTGATGATGGTAAACCAAATCTGTCAAACAATCAATCAATCAATCAAAACCATGCATGACATCCGAGGGCAAAGAACTAGCCATTATGAACATGGGTGTTAAAAACAACCTTACATGGTTACACACATCCAGTTAATAATTTAAGGCAACAGCATTATTCAAGGTATTTAGAAAATGCAACGTGAGATCTAGAGGAATATCTCCGGCTCAGGTCTGATGCTGGCAGAATATTTTTTAACACTTTATTTTTATCTCTCTTAATGAAATAAATATTAACTTACCTTTTTAGGCAACATTTCACATGTTGGTGTAAACCACCCACATGTGTAAACCAACCAGACACAACATTTAGAAGTATGGTATTTGTGTAATGTCTGTTCTCTTCAGCATACTCTCTCGACAGAATGTACACTTTATAATATCATGCAAAGTGTAACATTCATAGGGGGATTTCTGGAAGACATCATAGTTATTGATTAATTAATACCTTTTAATAATGGTATTGAAATGTTGAGCACTTCTTAAAAAAATGATAGTCAAAATAATTGCACTAGTCAGATTATATAAGCAGATCGTGTTTTTTTTAAAATTAGTCTTAAATAAAGTGGATGGAGCAGACATGGAACCAGCACAGAATGAGGAATGATTGGTAGCGAATATGAAATGCTCAGTGAGTGATGAGTGGTAGGTCAAACCATGCTGCTTAGCTCACATCCTCACATACTATGGCTTGAGCTTTCGGCAGACAGAGAACAGTAGCTGAACAGCTCAGAAAAATGTAACAACAGCAACACCCACAAGGCACACCAACAAAGCTAAGGTACTCGCTAACATAACCACAGCTGACTCTACTGGATGCAAATGACGTGACAGATCAAGTTAGAAAATGTACGACCTCAAGGGTATGCACATTTTTATAAACATCTACCAGGGCAATGAAAAATATGAATGAATAAAAAGCCAAATAAATCAGTATTCCTTCATATTCACCAGATGTATGTAAGTAAACAGTAAACATTTCCAAGTAATGTCTTTCACATTACTTACCATTTTAAATGTCTCATCATTTTCACTAGACCAACTATGAATGTGATTCAATCAACCTAGCAGGTCACAAAGAAAAAAAAGAACTAAAGCATCTCATTAAAACATTTAAAAGGCAGATGTTAATTGATGTTTATACAGTCTAAACTAGTACTGACTGACATTTAGAATGTCTTTTTACTGATGCTGTTTTGTATTTGGGAGTTAGCCTTCTATTTGCAACTCGAACTGATTGAATCAGAATGCCAATTGAAACAGACCATTCAAATAATTTAAAAGTTTGAATTAATAAACAAAGATCCTGACAATACAAACAAATATTTGTATGAATGCATATGCCTTCTCCAATGATCTAGAAATCTCTGACGTTCACCACTATAATTTATGATAAGCATGTAAATGCCAGTTTGGCAATACAATGCTCTGAATTCATTAGTAGAGTGTCAGTCAATAGAAGTGCAGATGTCGTTGGTCATTAGGTGGTGTCATCTTGTCCTACTGTCTAATACTAGAGTACAGGACAACTGTCTCTTCCTCCATGTTACTTCTCTGTCTTCTCGACCTGTTCTTGTTCAGATTTAGAGCAACATATTGAAGATTGTCAGCATCATGTCCCTGTAAAGAACCATTTGAAAAGTGAACATTTGCTATATTATATTATTCAATATTACAATTTAGAACAATATTTGACCAATTCAAATATAAGGAATTCTCACTACCGAAGAGACTCCTGGAGCTTGAATATGAAAAATTAATCCTGCAAAAATATAAAAATAAATCATTTTACTGCGATACATATGTAGATGATGAAATCAAAGATGAGCAATTACAAGAATAATAGTAACTGACCTCTGCACTTCAGACATGTCCTCTTCTTTATCTTGTACATGATGTAAGTAAGAACAATGATCAGGATGTATGAGACACCCAATGCTACTCCCAGGCAATACACCAAGAGAAGAGGGTCTTTGTCTGCTGAATTTATTATTCATAAGGTAAATGTAGTTATGATTTAATATTTTGTGTCTAAAGAAGTGACTGTTTTTACAACATTTGTATAAAAAAGAATAAAAACAAATGAAGATATTTCACTTACACTGGACCTCCAGCTTAGTCCCATTCCCGAATAATATCCCTCCACCAGATTCCACAGCACAGTAGTAAGTCCCAGTATCAGAGAGACTGAGGTTCCTCTTGGGGAGGTTGTAGACACAGCTCTGTGTAGGAGACCCAGACTCAGGGCTCTTCACACACTGACCACTCCTTTCTCCATTGGTATAAATGATTCCTGGATGGGATTCTCCTGAGTCTTGTCTGAACCAATAGACACTGTGTTCTCCTTCACAGGTCTCAGTGTTTATTGTACAGTTAAGAGTCACAGAGTCTCCTGGCTGAACTGACTGAGATGCAGGTTGTTGCACGACAGAAGTGTTTCTGGACCCTGAACCCGACAAAAGGTTTACATGTCCGTTACATATCTGCTTTATATTTCCAAAAATCTCTTGCAAAATGAAGCTACAGTAAAATCTCAGTGTATGAATAACTGCGAATATTTAAGATATTCTTTAAAACATCATACAAGAAAAACAAAACATAGTTGCAGATCATTTCTAGATATTTTCTCTCAAAATATAGATTCTTTACCTGTAACAATGACAACGTATCCTTCTCCAAATTCCACCTTGTTGGAATGAGAACTTCCACAGTAGTATGTGGCCGAATCAGAGAGCTGCATGTCTGAGATACTTAACTTATTTATTGTTTTTCCAATTTGAACCCATAAGCGATGATTGTCTTTAAATTCATTGAAAAATATAGCATTGTTGTCATAGTCATTAAAGGTTGATACGATTTTGGGATGTTCTCCAAAGGTTTGCTTGTACCACAAAAATTTCAGTGCCAAATTGTTTTCATGGGAGCAGGGCAAAGTCACTGTATCTCCTACGTTAGCTGGCACAAGGTGCATGGCTGAAAAATTCGATGCTGCTAGAAAACAAACAAAGGAAATATACATTACTCTTGCTATATACGTAATTAAGAATAGCGTCAATAATAAATCTGTTCTTATTTTCATTTAAATCATACCATCGATAAGCATTGAAAAAAGGGAAACCTACCCATCTCCCTGAGAAGCAGAAATATCTGACAGAGTGCAAAAATGATCTTTGAAGACATCATCCTCTTCATTACTTGTGTCTTGAGTGGAAACAGTTGACCCACAAAAGGCAACACCTCACCAATATGGTTACTGGTGATTGGTCAAACTCGACGTGTCGTTTATGGAACCGCCTGATTGAGCCCACCATGGTCGTCACTTGGAAATAAGAATAACTTACTGAACTTGATCAACTCAAAACCAAGACCGAGAGGTAGAACTTTACAATCACAGGTCATATTGAAGTTATCCGATGGTCCAGTATAGTCATTCAAATGCATTCTATTAAAATTGATTAATAAGCAAAGCAAAAATCAGCAAACCATTATTTTACAGTTCTTGATTACCCCATGTTGATACCAGAATTGCAATCAGAGGCAAATTTTACTTATGCACAGTGTAATGTTTGAACATTTGTATTTTTCAGCCAGTACAGGTGTCAGTATGTTTTTCACATCAACAGCTCCACCCCATAGAGCAGGGCAGTAGTATAGATGACCTGTAGGGGCACTGTTGTACACAAAACGCGTTGGAGTGTGTAGTGATCAGGAGTGGAGCTTAATTCATGTTCATTAAGTCACTACGAAAAATAAAATTTTATTTCAGTCTGAGTCCTAAATATTCTCAAGAACATGTCCTAGTTGAAGTGTATAACCTGAGTGTTTAGTGAAGGTGCTCTTGGGTAGACCTCTATGCTGTAGTCAGGAGCACAGTGATACATTTTATGCACTCAGTAAATAATATTACCAGTCAGTAATGAACCCTTCCTTATTACATGTCTGATGATAAAATGCTCATGAAGGCTGCAGTGGACAAGTTTACATGTCAGTAAAAAGTGCTGCATATTGTCGTGGTTGTGAACAACAATGAAAGCTCGAGACACAACAGACTGCCACCAAAGAGACATCCTGCTGTAAACCACACCAGGACTGAAAGGCCAACCAGGCCAGTCCTATGTGTTGATGTCAACGTGTTGTTTTCTCTGTAGACCAAAGTGCACAGGTACCAGTGAATAGATTACTGTGTGTATGTGTGGGTGGGTTTAACATGAAACAGTTCATGTTCGGTCTATAAAACCCCTCTGCATACTTGTTTATACATATATTCTATAACTTCACAAGCCTTTAATCTAATTACCTAATTAAATGAATTATTTTTCTACCTCAGAGCCCTACGGACACTAACCACTCCTGTCTCCATTGGTACAAATGAACTGGGGATTACTGTTTCATTACTGTTTCTGTTCTACCTTCCTCTATTAAAATGGATTACTCCTACAGAAACCGTTTTGCCTCTGCCATTCTGTCCACAACCCAGCAATATGAGAACTGGGGATGACTGTTTCAACGTGAATTGAATTTTGGTTGTATAGTTTTAAATCGTTGAAATAACTACAGGCTTATATCCTGCACTTATCTGGTACCATGAAGTATAATGACTTCTGCCTTGATAGAAGTGTTGCAGAGTCAGGTTATTTCTGAGATGAGTGTAATGAAAATAAATTGTGTCTGTATTAACTGGAATAGAGAAAGTTAAAATCTGCCCCAGTCACATTTGGTGGCAGTGTATTTGTTGCCTCAAAGATAAAGAGATATTAACTTACAGGCTTCAAAAAGAACATTCAGGACCAGTAATCAACCGCGGTGACAGTGAAATCTTGGGATCTAACATTCGTCCAAGTATGAGGTGTAAGGTATTACCACATCTTTCAATGTTTTTTTTATTCATCAAAAATGGACGGCAAACAGCGACACATATGGCTTTGCTCTAGCTGTCTTGCGGTAGCTCATGAGGTTGCTTGCTCTGGTCCCTCACGCGAGCTGAGGTGCGTGGGGCGTGTGGCTGCGTGGGGGATGGTTGGAAGTATGGTGGAAGCTTGGTGAGTCTGTGGTGTGGAGCGTAGGAGTGGATCTTTATTATTCATTTCATTTGTTAAATCCTCGCCAAAAAACTCAAATTTGTTGTAAATAATCAGATTTTTGCAGTTTCCTGTCTGTTTTCGTATCTAGGTTTTGACATTTAATGTTTTAAATGCCATGAGCGTGAAATGCTTTGCAGGTTGGACAGGCGGATGCTAGATATGGCTGACGTGTTGTGTCGGGTTCCAGCCACTCCGTGATGTGGAGCATCTGTGACGTTGCTATTTGCATTCATTGCAAATTTATACAAACCCACTTATAACACACATTTTTCTTAACTGTTTCACTTGTAAATTTTTTACACTAATTTATTTATGCTTCTGCTTAAATGACAACTGCTTTTCGTTGTACTGTACTTATACTTGTTCAATGACAATAATGGTGAATCTAATCTAATCTAATCTAATAATCCCTAGTACTCGTGTCAGTAATTGTGTAAACTTTGGTGCACCTAGTCCTCTCCGATTGCTTACCCCTCAACCCAAGCCAGTTTTCCTACAATATCCCACCTGAACTTGTCCAGCTCCACCTGACATTGGAGTTGTAATCCCTGTTCTATTTTTGCGGAATAGGTTAATTAGCATCATTGCAGGTATAGCGTAAACATTCAAAAACATTCACTGTAAAAGCTTTGGGTTCTTTAACGGTGGCCTCTTATTGTAATTTTTCCGTCTGAAATCTAACCTTCTTCCTTAAGATAGTTGATTTAAAATTCCTCAATGCCGGTATCAGATGGCTCCTTCTAAAACTGGATCAAGCTACCTGTGGTCAGACAAGCTCCAGTGTTGATTTTTATGCTGACCCATATAATCCAACCTTACCGAGAGTTTAACAGCAATGCTTTCTTTACTTTTCTTTCTGAATTGTGCCGGTCAGCCAATAGAAACATTTCATAGACAGCAGTCAGCCAACCATTTGTCTTAGTTAAATGTTCCCTCCATTTTTATGTTGGCTACATGTAAAGTGTCAGACCAACACTATACAGTTCAGAAGGGAATATAAGGACATTACATCCATGACATCCCAAACCTGGAGAAAGACATTTCAGGGAGGTGGCCCCCGCGCAATTCTGCCCTCAGGGTTGAATCTGCCCCTAACTCTCACTCTCTCACAAAGAAATTTGATTTCCAGGTTTTATGGGGATGTGGTTAAAATGTGTATTACTCTCAGAACTTCCGGGAGAGTTGGGATGTATGCAGTTATTGATTGGATTAGGAGATGACTCATGTTGTTGTTTAAATTCAGTCGTGTGAACACAAGAAGCTGGATCATATACACTTCCCCTTTGAGATGACCAGGGAAACATTCTCTTTTATCACCATGATCAACTGCCTTACTCACAGACAGTATGAATGAATTTATTATGATTTTTCATGCACTGTGATTCCGTCTTTCGATTCCTAGTCAGATTTTTGAATCGCAAGGCTGCCTTTTGCCAACGTGAGCAACAATCTGCAGACATACAGTGAACATACTGTATTGAGCTAACCTCTTATGTATCTAAAAGAAGCTACATTGCCAGTAGTCTCAGCCACTGACCCAAATTAAGCTAAATGCTAACTCAGAATTCTGCATGTAAAGAGACATTTTCTCAACCTCACTTCCTTTCCAAACAACCAGTGGAGCTGACCTAAAAGTTGTGCCTACGTTGATGAACTGGAAAACCATTATTTCATTTGTTCAGTTTCACCAGATGAAATTGTAGAAGCTGAAGAATGTTCACAGTGTTTGTTGTCTTGGTTGTTCTCTTTGAAGCCTGTAAGTAAATACATTTTTATTGTTGAGACATCAATTACAATGCAACCTGGATTTATCAAGGATTGATAATGTGACTGTGATTGTTTTTTTCCTTCTCTATTCCAGT
>JACXGJ010013248.1:0-16603 GCA_016801105.1 Esox niger | reverse complement strand
CTCATTGCACCTGTTGTCTCGTTTAGCGCACCTGATCATCATTTAGTCATTCCCCTCAGTATATATGTTCCCTCTGCTCCCTTTGTCTTTGTGTGTTATTGTCTCTACTCAGAGCAAATGTCAGCTCCATTAAAACCATTTAACATACCAGCTCCGCAGTCCGCTCCATGTCTTCAGCCTTCCGTAAAGCCTGACACTAGCAACGTCAAACCAATCTTTAGGGAGAGATCCAAAGAGTAATGTAGTAGGCTCAAGAGTGTCTCAGATTTGCTGGTCCCATGGAAAACACACCAAATAATCAGAATCCGGATATCAAGGAGTTTAATTTATTCAGTTTACTAGCAATTGCATGGATGTTAGCCCTACACCAGAGTAGATTGCCAACTTAAGGAGAGTGTGTCATAGACCTTGTTTCCTGTAGGAAATCAAGGGGAAATGTGTCGGTTTTCAGGGCAGCCATGTTTCATGACATATCCGTCACTCAACACCATAGCTCCTCACTAGGATGCAACACAGTTCCCTCTGCATTTACAGGAATTGTATAAGTTCTGGCTAATAAATGAATGTAGAACAAAACCTTGATCCACATATTCCTCAGAGTTCCCCTCCCCTCTGTCTTCCTAGGAAAGGAAGCAGTTTAGGCTGCTAATCAAAACTTATTAATATAGAGACAATTTGAGACACACTTCTGACAAACATGATTTCTTTTTTCCTCTTGGTTTTCACACACTTTCTGCAAAACAAATAGTATGATTCTCTGTAAAAATTGGTCCAATCGGTCAATATATGGAGCCTGTGGTCTGTTCAAAACATTTTGGCTAATAATAAATGTCCAGATTTCCAAGGCAGGCTAGATAACCATATGATTTTAAAGATGTGTCCATGCAGGACTAGAAACAGAGCACACAAAATTGTTCTCCCATCTAATCCTTAAGCTGCAGCCGGCACAAGTCATCTCCCTTTCAGCTCTGTGCTGGGTCCCTATAGGAGCAGAAGAATGATATAAATGCAGAAGTAGACAACAACCTCAAACAGACAGAATCATACCACCAGGCTAATAGTATGTACATATACCAAGGCTATTAGGTAGAAACGTGAGTTGGAATGCATTCCAATAAAGAGTATGCTCACAGTAGGGGCACAGATATCTGGCAGTGTTGGACAGCGTGGGCCACAGAGGGGAAGAAGCAGGACCTGGGAAGGAGGTCAGGGATGAAGCCTTGGACCTGGAGCTGTCTCAGCAGTCTGCCTACATCACACAGGGAACACCCAAAACCAAGACATTTCAAGCTGAAACTGACAAGCACTGCACCGCGATCTGAAACTGACCAGCACGCTACCCTACCACTTGAAACTGATAACCATTCTACTCTACCAACTAAAACTGTCTAGCACCCTACCCTTCCATCTGAAACTGACCAACACTCAACCCAACCATCTCAAACTGACAAGCGCCCTACCCTACCATTTCCAACTCATCACACTCTATCTGTTGTGAAAAATCCCCCACATACCATGTTATCTGAAACTGGGATCCATTCTACTCAACCGTATGAAACTGACCAGCACATTAACAATACAATCTGAAACTGACACTACACAACATAGAACGCTACCACTAGACACTTTTTTGCAAAGAAATCGCAGCCACAATAACCTTTTATGCCAAAGAAACAATTCATTTCCTGACAAGGTTTGGAGCAGTGTCCATAACTGAACTTCACAATTTGAAATAAAGTACATTAATCCCATTTTGAGGCTGAATCAGGGCAAAACTTTGGAGGAATTTACCAGGACAGCCTGCCAGAAACACTCTGAACTCCTGCTCTTCCAATTCCTCGACAACCTGGCATGATGGAAAGACAGAATAGCAAAACACGGTATGGAAGACCCTATCAAAACTCACACTCTCTCCCTCACACACACAAAGATTATTGTTTGACTGGATTATGTTACGGACCACACTCACAGCTATGGCTGAAGGCAATACCAATAGTACTGGTTTTATAGACTCTGGACACAACCCACCTGCATTTATTAATTATTACAACTTGTACTCTTAAAACTTTTTCTGACACAGCCAGGAGAGGACTGGTCACCCCTCTGAGCCTGGTTGCACTCCAGGTTTCGTCCTAAATGTCAACTTCTCTTAAGAAGTTTTTCCTAGCCGCTGTGCTTCAACACTGTTGTTTGCCCTTTGGGGTTTCAGGCTGGGTGTTTTCTATAAATACTTTGTGTCATCCGCTGATGTATAAAAGGGTTTTATGAATAAAAATTATTGATACTAAAGAATCAGTTTTGAAGTAGGTCCATTCACAGTAGACTACAGCTAGAGTGTAAAGCTAAAGCTAGCAACTTAAAGTGTGATGCCACTGAATATGCTTATGAAGACTGTTTGGCTTACCTTACATAGTGCTTTGATTGACACTGAGTCCATAAACACGACAGAGCCAAACTCTAGCATCAGACAGTGCCTTGCTCTAGGCACCTGAGGTAAGTGCTCGTCCTCGATGAGGTCTACATTCTCCAGTTGGACACGCTGCACAGACTGTATTCACAAAGACACAGACAGGTCAGTGGTTTGTCAGACACACATCGGCTACATTATTGCATTTTTCCATTCCACGAACTACAGCTACAGAAGGAATGCAAAATCATGCGTTAACAGTCAGCGGAATGTGGAGTTGCAGTTAAAATGTGATTGCCTGGTTTGAGTTACAATCAACATTTAATGTCATTTTTCCTGCCTACCTCTCTGAGAGACCTGACGAACCACTCAGCATTAGCAAAGTACAGAGGGCTGGAGCAGGAGATTACAGTCACTCTAGGAATCTGCTTGGCCTGGGAAACAGCTGCTGTTCAACACAACATCACAGCTGGGACCGGTTAGTTCTGGTGAAAGGTTTCTCGGTGGCTATTACAGAGATTACCTTAGTGTAGAGATGTAGGTCTCTGTAGCAGTCACTTCCTGGAATTTGACCCAGCTCAACACTGTCAGATCTAGAAGAGAGAGGAAGAACAAGAGATGCAGAGAATATGATTGAGAGAAACAGGCAGACAAAGAGAAAGAGAATGAGAGACACAAAGACAGACAGTGAATACTGGTGGGTTAATAGAACTAAGAGAATGAATAGACACAGCCATTGGTGACTGACTAACACCCAACCAATTAACTCACAGTTGGGTCCTATAGACAACAATGATCAGAGAGAAGGCCACAGCAGCAGCAAGGCCGAGATCCAGGTTGAACAACAAGGTGAATAATAGGGTTGCCACCCACACCAGCTGCAGGGAGTGGGGGGGAGACATAGGAAAGTCCCTGGATCAGAGGCCTATGTGAGATCATTACTGATGGATCATGAGATTGACTGAAGGCGTATCGGATGGATGAAAGGTGTTATGTGTAGGCTGTAGCTGAATAATACCAGGTCCAAACGGTCAGAAGCCCAGAGCATTGGCACATCCCGAAACTGACCGAGAATCCCATGCAGATTTACCACAATGACAACTGCTAACACTGCCTGTAACACAAACATTAGAACAACACCTATGTTCACTCTAACAGACAGAAATGTAAGCATGCAGAAGCAAACAAATTAACATAATAAACTGACAAGACACAGACAAAACACAGACAAGACAGTGACAAGTCAATGACATGACACTGAGAAGACACTGAAAGGACACTGACATGAAAAGGACTGACAGGACACTGACAAGAACTTGACTAGACAATGACAAGACACGGAAAGGCCATTGAAAATACACTGACAATGACTTGACACTGACAAGAAACTGACAGGACATTGACAAGACACTGAAAGGACACTGACAAGACACTGACAAGACCCTGACAAGACACTAACGAGACACTGACCGGACATTGACAAGACACTGACAGGACACTGACAGGACACTGATAAGACCCTGACAAGACACTAACAAGACACTGACAAGACACTGACAGGACACTGACCGGACATTGAAAAATCACTAAGACACTGACATGACAATGATTTCAGTGTTAGAAGGTAAACGATGTGAATACTATTGGCAGCTGTTCAAAGAGATGTCCAATCTTCAGCAGGATGCTGAGCATCATCAAAGCAGACAGAAGCCCCGCCACCTGTGGAAAGGGGAAACCATGACACAGAAGACAGTGTTACGTTTACACTCACTGGACACTTTATTAGGCACACCTGCACAGCAAGTCATGTGGCTGCAACTCAATATGAAAAGCATGCAGACATGGTCAACAGGATTAGCTGTTGTACAACCAAACATGAATGGGAAAACGTGTGTTCTCAACAAGTGACAGTGGTATAATTGTTGATAAAATATATGGTGTTTCCAGCATCTCAGACTCATTCAAACTGACAGAAAGGCCACAACTACTGCATACCACTTATCAAGAGTGGTGTGCAGAAAGACATATACATATTGAATGCACAACTTAAGTGGATGGAGGAAAAAGGCGGTCCTACCCAATGTTAGATGCACTACCTTTCAAATGTTTTGGGTCACTTAGAATTGTTCTTGTTTTCCATGAAATTAGTTTGATTAGGAAATACAGCAAAATCAGCAAAATCAGTAGGAAAGTAGGAAATAAAGTCAATTACAAGGTTAGAAAATAATCATTTGTATGGTGGGTCATTCTCCTGTTGTAGGAGGAAATTGGCTTCAATTAAGCGCTGTCCACATTGTATAGCATGGCGTTGCAAAATGGTGTGATAGCCTTCCTTCTTCTACATCCCTTTTACCTTGTACAAATCTCACACTTTACCACCACCAAAGCACAACCAGACCATCACATTGCCTCCACCATGCTTGACAGATGGCGTCAAGTACTTCTCCACCATCTTCTCATTTGATCTGTATCTCACAGATATTATTTGCAATCCAAACACCTCAAAGTTAGATTTGTATGTCCATAACAATTTTTTCCAATCTTTATGTGTCCAGTCTCTGTGTTATTTTGCCCATCTTAATATTTAATTTTTATTGATCAGTCTGAGATATGGCTTTCTATTTGCAACTTTGCTTAGAAGGCCAACATCCCAGAGTTGCCTCTTCATTGTTGACATTGAGACTGGTGTTTTGCAGGTACTATGTAATGAAGCTGCCAGTTGAGGACCTGTAAGGTGTCTGTTTCTCCCACAAGCACATTTCTAAGAGACCCCAAACTTTAGAACAGTGGTGTAGGTTTACCTAATAAAGCCATGAGTGGTGTAGGTGTACCTAATTAAGCCATATTTGCAATAAAATGCAAATTAATTATTTAAAAATAATACAATGTGATTCTCTGGATGTTTGTTTATGATTCCGTCTCTCACAGTTGATGTGTACCTATGATAAGAATTACAGACCTCTACATGCTTTGTAACTAAGAAAACCTGCAAAATCAGCAGCGTATCAAATAATTGTTCTGTATTCACCTGTGATGTAGGTGGTGTAGTGGTAATTATAAGAACTATTCACCTGTGATGGAGGTGGTGTAGTCGTTATTACAAGAACTATTCACCTGTGATGGAGGTGGTGTAGTGGTAATTATAAGAACTATTCCCCTGTGATGGAGGTGGTGTAGTGGTTATTATAAGAACTATTCACCTGTGATGGAGGTGGTGTAGTGGTTATTATAAGAACTATTCACCTGTGATGGAGGTGGTGTAGTGGTTATTATAAGAACTATTCACCTGTGATGGAGGTGGTGTAGTGGTTATTATAAGAACTATTCACCTGTGATGGAGTTGGTGTTGAGAGCCCCAAAGGTGTTTCTGTAGATGCACTACAGATCATCTACTGTCCACCAGTAACATTTTAACTGTCTACTAACCCTAACCCTAAACCTAAAGCTTATTCAAAACCCACGGTAACCCTACTCAATGCAAGCAGTTGCTTATCAACTGTTTATTGACACTATCTATAGAACATCAAGATTGTGTAACCCCCTTCTTTCACATCCAGATCTATTTCAAAGAACATGTCCATTCTTGAAACAGGAATGATACTGTACCTGAGTTTTTACCCCGACACTCTCTTGGATTGTACTGCGTGACAAAGAGCAACTGACAGCAAAACAATGGAAAATCCCTCCAATTATGTTGCAGAGCCCAATTGCCAACAGTTCCTAAAGCAGGAACAAAAACACATAGAGCAGAATAGAACATGGTAAGAGAGAAAACAAATATTAACAAACAGACTTCACTAAGAGATGACAAGACAGCTCATTAATATGTTACCTGGTTGCTGTCCATGTTGTACCCATGTTTGTTTGCAAACATCCTACCCATGGAGGAGGTGAAGCCGAAGCCCACCACAGCCAAGGACAGAGCGGGAACAAACAGTTCCTTGGCCTGGGCTACAGAGGGGATGGTTGGTGGAGACAAACTGGGGCCAGACAGGGAAGGGGTTGGGACATAGCAGTAGTTTTATTATTGTGTCCATCCCATTTTATCCAACTCATGTTGGCTGAAACCACAACACTGCAATAGGTCAATGTTATACTTGGCAGTGAATGAAATTGGACTGTTGTTTTCACCAATAGATGTAAAGAGATGGCTCCCACTACCTGGACACTGTGTTGAACTGACAACTCCAACTGCACTGACAGAAAGGTTGCCAGGAGCACCTGAAGGAAGGTGAATATGACAGAGGAGGGAGTCTTCCCACTGACATGGCCTTTGTACAATTCTGACTCATGTGAGACTGCCTGTGTGTGTGTGTATTTATTCATGTGTGCCTGTATGTCTCACCAGTATCAGCTCCCATGGAATGGGCATGGGTAACTTGGTCTTGAGGCGTCGATTCACCATCTTGCCTCCCACCAGGATCACCATGGAGATGGCGGCAACGAGCAGCGTCCCGGGCGTTGCGTCAGTCATGTTAGAAATCACATCAACCAGCACCTAACACACACCGAGGCGTGGTTACGAATACGGGACACACACACATGTAAACAGTGGTGTCCGCATGCCATTCCCGAGCACACACACGCACACGCCAAGCGAATGAGCCTCACCCAGCCTGATGATGTGAAAAGGCTGTTGCTGTGGTGTAGCCTCGCACCAGGGGCCGAGACAGCCAGCGACAGACGTTCCCTCCTCTCAACAGGAACAACGCTATCTGTGAGGCAATTAACAGTGTGTGTGTGTGTGTGTGTGTTTGTGTGTGTGTGTCTGTGTGTGTGTCTGTGTGTGTGTGTGTGTGCGTGGGACAGTTCACCTGTATAAGGCCACAAAGGAAGGTTAGTTGAACTGCCACACGCACTCTGTCCATGTCTCTGTCGCCCTCTCGTTCCCCAACACTGTTGCTAAGCAACTCCACGTTACCCGTTGCAGTGCCAATCATGACGGAGAGAACAGCCAAAGTACCTGTGCGTCAATCACACAGAGAAGCAGATATTACAATCAAATACATGTGTATATTTTGTGTTTTTCATGTGTGATTGTGATTGAGTGTGAGAATATGCATTAGAAAAAGAAAAAAAGGGAAAAAGAGGGGGTGCAGAAATGATGCTGATAATGACAGTATACACTACTGACCATTGGTTTTAAGGAATGATCTCGAGAAAAAAAATACCTGTGTATAAATCACACAGAGAAGCAGATATTACAATAAAATACCAGTGTGTGTTAATTACACAGGGAAACAGTAACTGTGGGTAAATCACACAAAGAAACATATAGAAAAGAGGACTACTATCTCGTATAACTCGAGCTGTAATCTAGGTTTGACAATGATAAGGTAATGATAACTTGAGATTCCACCAGGATGTTGCTAGAAAATGTGAGCATTGATTGATATAAGGTTATAACTGGCACTTATTTATGATTTTTTTTTAAATGTGGTTTAACTTAATCTTCCATCTGACAGGGATTTTTTTTACGGTCCCTTGTGAAGGAGTAGCACAAGGGGTTACGGACAGAGTCTCTTAGGGCCCCGAGCTGCAAGAAAGCCCAAGACTGCTAGGGCTCTTAAAAAGCTAGATCTGTTCAGGGGAGGAAACAGGTCAGTGATTATTCTCACCCACTGAGATGTGTCTAGATGTGCCAAACAGGAAGTAGATGACCAATGGATAAAAAGAAGTGTAAAGACCAAACACAGGAGGAACCCCAGCCAGCAATGCATTGGACATACCTTTCAAAGAGAGAGAGGAGTAGAGAAAGACAGAGAAAATAAATACATTTCATACACTCCTAGTTTCAGTAGATGGTGTTGCCACATTTAGCTGAAATAACTTAATGTAGCTATTTTCTGTAACTGTCAGTCTTTTACTGACTGGGGGAATGTTTTTGCCTTTCTAACATGGATTGCCAACTTCAAGTTCCCCCACAGCAGTTTGATAATATTAAGATCAGTGCTTTAACTACATACTCCTTCATTTCTTCTTTTTAAGAAATTTAGTTTTTGATGATTGTCCTGTTGTAAAACTCACGTTTGGTTCATAATTCCCAGTCGACCCAATAATGGCTAATTGTCCAGCCCCTGAAACAGCAAAGACCTGTTTATATTCTGAAGCCAAACATGCGACCAAATTACATTGACTCATCTGACCAGAACACAGTGTGCCAGGCTTTTTACCCAGGTGTTGTCGGGAAAACGTCAGGCATTTCTTGATTTTTATTTTTGAGAGCAGAGGCTTCTTTTTTCCTGAACTTCCATGTAGGCCAGGTTTGTGCAGTCCCTTATTGAGAGTTGACTCATGCACATCAACATTGATTGTGGCTAGAGAAGCCTGTTTGTTTTGTTGATGTTACCCTGGGATTCTTACAGACTTCTTTGAGCATCTTTCGGTGACCCCTTTGCCTGAATTTGGTGAGATGACTTACAGTTTCCTCCATTTTATAGATGATTCGTCAGACAGTGGGATGACTGGAAGTACTTTATATTGCATGAATAATGATTTGTTGCAGAAGAACATTGCATTTGTTTTTATTTTAATTGCAGAACTGGTCACAAAGTACATTTTTTATTTTTGTGTTTGTTTTTAATTTCACCTTATAGGGGATTTTTTACAACAATGGAATATCATGTAAATATGAATCTTTAACTATGTCTGCAACAAGCAATCTATAAATACTATTCATATTTAGAATACTGACTTTTATTATCTGTAAAAACAAAAAAGTCAGAATGAAGATCAGAATGTTTATGTAATAGTTTGTTAGTTTGTTGTTCAGAGAGCTAATCAATGTCACTACTATTGGCCAATGGTAGTTAGCTATACTGTACCTCCTGGTAGATGCATGATACCCACACTGATGCCTGAGATCAGGTCTCCCATGGTGTTTTCTCTGAAGGAGTAGCGAGGCAGCCAGGAGAGGACAGGAACACATGACAACATACAGCTCTTTAACCTGGTGCCAGAACACCTGGGAAAGGGCACCAGCCTGGGTTACATTGTAGACTCAGTACAGGGAAGGCTTCATTCCATGTATACTGCCCCTGTTGACTTGGGCAGTATACATGTATATAAATATGCAGGTTCAGGTAAAAGCCAAAATAATCAATTTATCATCCATAGTCTTACATACTGTATATCCCTCATGACATTGGATTATCTTGTGACCACAGGTAACCCATGATGAGTGATCGTAGAGCGAACATTTTACAACACATTGAATATAAACAATGAATACGGTGCTGGGAAAAACACTGGGCCCAATGTCACTCACCAGCACTCTGCTTTAACCCTCTCCCAAACCGTCCGGGACTCCTTTTCTAACCGCTGCCCAAGCATATCCAGCTGTGCTTCATCCAGTGTAGCTGTTTGATTAGGCTGGAGAGGATTAAGAATAACACTGTCCATCTTGAAGTAAAAAGCACAGAGCGAAGCAATCACCGTCACTGCAATATACAGACAAGCTTCAATGATTGCTGCCTATTTAATCTCAGTGTTAACCAGGTTATGAGAACTTTAGTGAAAACATATATTGTAAATTAAATTAGAACTGAAAAGTGCAGACAAGTAACTTAGTAGTTAGCCAAACGTACAGGAACTTGTGGAGAGAAAATTGGTTCTAGAGTATGTAATGTGGGTGTGGGTCTAATGGGCTGTAAAAGCACATACAAACCTGTACAAAGCCCAGTTCAGGTCATGTGTGTTTCTATCATACACCACGTGTGTTGAGCAGGGTGGAGTGAAGCAGAGTAAACCCTTGAACTCAGAGCAGCGGGTAATCTCTTCCTCTCCCCCAACTGTTAAATGCCGCCCGGAATACTTCGATCATGGCTCACTGGCCTCCTAGTCCCTTTATAGTTCACTACTTCAGATAATGTCCTATAGAGCTCCAGTTAAAGATAGTGCACATTGTAGGGAAGAAGGTGCCATTGGAACCTAACAATATAGCAACAGCTCATAACTGGCGCCTTGTCCAGCGGGGAGAACCCAAACCAATCCCCAGATCTCTGGGCCCGTCTACAGCTGAGTAAATAACTCAGTGTCGTGTCCAGAGGCCCACCTGAGCAGTCAAACCAATGTATTTCTTAAATCCTACAACACCACCAGTAAACTGGATTACCAAGCAACATCAACCCGCACAACACCCCACTAATCTCTTAAAGCTGACCAGCATGCGGGCGCCTGGGGAAAACAGTCCACACGCAGGAATTCATACTGACATCCTCATTTCCATTCCCAAAGAGATTAAATCGGTACCAAATGTTCTTTTTGTATTGCTGAATTAATTACGGGAACCACTAATAACCGCTCCCGATTACCTTCATATACACTGCGTGCACAATATTTAGGCAAGTCAGTATAATGTATTGGTGTAATGAGGGAGGGTGTGGCAACAGTGAATAACACCTAATATCAAGGTGTGCATAATTATTAGGTAGCTTCATGACCTCAGGTAAAATGGGCCAAAAGAGATTAAACTGACACTGAAAAGTAAAAACTTGTTAAATGCTTTACAGACGGATGCAACACTCTTAAAATAGCTTACCTATTGAGGCGTGACCACCGGACAATCAAAGATTGTGTTGGCAATAGTCAACACGGGTACAAAAAACACATAGAGAAGAAAAGACACACATTAACTGCAAAAGACTTGAGAAGATTTTAACGTGAAGCTACCAGGAACCCATCATATTCCTCAACTGCCAGAAGGTTTTATATACAGATTAAATGAGAACGACTCTTTATGGACCAGATAAATGGGCCTGTGGCTGGATCACAAATAGACACGTGGCACCACTTCAGTCAGGCACCAGCCAGGTTGAGGAGGTGTACTGGTTTGGGCTATTATTATTAAGGATGAGGTTGTTGGACCTTTTCAGGTTCAAGATGGACTGAAACTCAACTCCCAAACCTACTGCCAGTTTCTGGACAATATGTTCTTCAAACAGTGGTATAGGAAGTAGTCCTTAGCATTCAAGAAGGCCAAGATCTTCATGCATGACAATGCTCCATCACACGTATCCAAGTACTCCACTGCTTAGCTAGCCAACTAGGGCCACAAACAAGCCCAAATAATGACATGACCCCCTTCCTCTCCTTCTCAAACGTGGAATTTACAGTCAGAAAAGACAATACACCCCTTTGAACAGCATTTGGGAGGCTGTGGTTGCTGCTTCAGTGAAAGTTGAACCAATCAATAAGCTGACCGACTCCATGGATGAAGGCTCATGGCAGTTATTGAAAAGAAGGGTGGTTATACTGGTCTCTGAATATATTAGAAAGGACCAACATTTTAATTTTAATTTTGTGTTACTTATATGTTATGCTTACTTTCAAAATGAAGAATAAACACAAGTTGGGAGATTTTTTTGTTTTATTAGTTGAATTCTTATGTATTCCCCTGAGAATGATCAAAACAATATTTTCCTTTGTTTAACATTCAGGTTTGAGGTTCAATTATATTTTGGATTGACATAAAGCATTGTGATCGTTCAACAATAAAATAAATCTTGAGAAATACGATATGCCTAATAATTGTGCACGGAGTGAATACAACAATTACTTAATTTTTCCATTAGACAACATTCTATATGGAGCTGTGCTTTAATACATAGCCCAAAAACATGATCCAATTGGAATGCTGTGGTCCACACCCTGTCATAAAGCCCAAGTGTAATGACAAAAATAGTTATTACCAGCAGGAGGACGTAAACAGAACTAGGACACATATCATAGCAGAGCAGTGTTGCCGCCAGCATGTTTTTCCAGTTGAACGGCAGACTTTAAATTAAGCTTACACAGTCGTCATTTGACACATCACATGTTTTAACCTGTCTAAAGAGAGAAATCTTGTCAAAATGACATTGTAAATGTGACATATATCAAACTAAAAGTTATCAGGGTTGGGGTCAATGCTGAATTATGTTTTTAATTTCAAATGCATTCCAATTATATTATTAAATGGGTTATGAATTGGGCTTACTTTACAGGAGGGAGAACTTAAATACTTAACAAGCAAATACATTTTATTCTATACCATATAGTATATCACCATATAGTTGTACCAAGACTATCTTCCATAAAGCATCTTCCTAAACTCAGAATGAGAGGTTTCATCTCTGTTAATTTTGTTTGAATTAATTTTCCTTCCAAATAAATTGATTCATTTGGTGCCAATTCAAAATAAATTAATAAATGTGTTCATCTTACTGATTACTTCATTAAACATTAATCTACACGCATTAGAATTCGTACCTCCAGATTCAGGCAGCCCCCAAAAAAACGAATCAAATTCTAAACCAATCACACAACACAAACACAGTCAGTAGTCTAGTGCCTAGGCTCCAAGTGAGAATAAATATGTCAAAGCAGTATCACTGAACTGAGCCAAACAGTGGCCTCTGGGCAGTTTTCTTCAGTTAAGAAGTCGGAAATCAGTACGATTTCTCGTTTATGGATCAGATACAATCATTACTGGGTTTGCCCTGGCCGCGTTGCGGTCCGTCAGTACTGGATCTGTTTCAACAGCAGCACGAGGTCTCGGATCCGTTCGGCCCGGCTGCGGGGGGAGTGCTGGAGCGGCAGCTCGAAGAAGGAGAAAGTGAAGCTGCGAGAGAAGCTGAGGTTGGTGACAGGCCTGAGGGGGGGCAAGCGCGGGGCACGTGGAAACCTGCTCTGCGGGAGTACCCTGCGCCTCACCCTCGCAGCCCTGCCCCCCTCCGCGGGTGCCGTGACGGGGGGTGAGGGGACAGGCTGCCGCACAGCGACGCCCCCTGTCCGGTGACAGAGGTGGGTGGACAGGGGTTCGGGGTGAGTGGCGGGTGGGGGCGGAGGCGGGGCTATGCTGGTGAAGGAGGATTCGGACAGGGACAGCCCACTCCACGGGGTCATGGTGTTGGCGGAGGCCTGGGCCGGGTGGGGGCACTTCCTCCATCCAGCCCGAGAGGGAGGTTGGTGTTTTGCCAGAGGAGGCTTGGCTGTAAAAGATAAGTCATTTCTTCAGATTTTAAATCACAGAGACGTATTGAGGACTCCAGTCCTCAAAAGACAGTTTTAGCAGGGCAGCCCCAGTGAGGACTTTCTCCAATTAACTGGGTGGGACTTGGAATGGGTTATACTGTATAAGTCATTACAAGTTACCAGGAGCTACAGTAGCAGCTAATGAATAATACATTAGGAAATAAACATTCCACAACAGACGGCAGTAAATATACCTGTTATATATATAAGTGTGTAATGACTTCTATTCAAACATGAGTTTGAATATGATTGGTTAATTCTAAACACAGCCACATCCCTAGTAATAAGAGGGTGTGCACACTTATGCAACAAGGTCATTTTAAGGTTTTTATTTTTCATTTTACCCTTTTCAGATTGTTTTTCAATTGAGTTGTTCTCATTATAGTTCACATTAAAAGTGGAAACAGTTCTGACATGATTCATCTTTGTCTCATTCTTTTACATGATAAAACCTGGCATTTTAACAGGGGTGTGTAGACTTTTTATATCCACAGCATACCAAATAATAGACTCTGGATGGCAGTATGGCCCCTCTCTTTTTGTTTAACTCAAGTGGTAGAAGGATATTTAAATGTGAATGTGTGTAATGCTTCCGTAGTGCCCAACCCTCACAGACTAACCCGTTAATGGAAAGGGATGTCTGTATACTTTCCCCTTCAAATTGATTGGACCTCAAAATAGAAATGTTAAATGCATTGATGGAAAGTAATATTTGGTTTGTTGTACCTCCTGTCTTACTTCCTGATGATCCAATCATAGGCAACCGATTGCGTGACTTCTTGGAGCCAATAGCCTGCAAAGACAGTAGCCTGTGAGGCAAGTATATCTCCTTGACAGTAACACTTAAAAACATTACATTTTAAATGAAGTAGGCCTAAACCTATGGGACTAACTTTTTGGGGAAAATATGTTTTGTGAGTGTGCTATTATAAATGAAGGTGTGAACAGTCATAACCAATTGTACAGTGAAAATTGTCATCTAAATTCGGGTGCTCTATAGTTGTACACTCCAAATCTGTAGTGTGGGAGTATCCTCCAGTCGGTCAGTTTGCTGGCTTACCTCAACCTGGCCGACCTGGGTCTGCACACGCCGAGACATTCCTCACACACCTCCTTTCCGTATTTATCCTTTCAGTAGACAATGCCTTGTGTCCAACTGAGCACAGTAGCAACTTTACCCTTCAGCCTTCACCATCCCCATGCATTCAAAGGATTCCCTCCACGGGTGATTTCCTGTGCAGCTTGCTCCTTTTTGACTTCTGAGTGAGAATTCAATTACAGTTCCAATTCCTACTGAAGCAAAACATATCAAGATATTTCCCAGTGAGTCTGTCAGAAGCAATGATATACGGTGTGTGTTGGCATCTACAGTTGTTTATACAAGTCACTGGTCAGAAGGCATATCCGCCCTGCTAAATCCTGTGTCTCTTGAAATACCAGGCTGACACTCCCCCTTTAATAGTTCACTAATGAATTCCCGCTCAGTGGCCTGTTTCATTGTCAACTACTGTCTTCCATTGCCTTCTTGCTCCTTTCTCTGTACCGCATCAGTGAAGTTGGCACTCCTAAACAAGCCGGACAAAAGGCAATCGGAGATGTGACTGAAATATTCATGTTCACCTGCTGCCATCCAGCCCCCCGGTAAACCCGCTCCCCATAGAGACCTCCATTTACATGAGGCATAATATGACAACCGATCCACTAGCCCTGGCTTCCAAGAGGCAGCAGTACCTCATGAACAGCAACACATCCATAGATTTGTTTAAACACATCTTGATTTAAATAGTTTATTTCCAAATCAAAATGAAAATTACAAAATTTAGAAGTTTTGAATCTTTAGGTCCTTTGTATTCGATCCAGGCAAATTCCAGATATACAATACCAGATATCTATTCAATTAACTAACAGCATGGGTCCCGCACACAATACATCACGTTGTCTAGTCCTTCCAGAGAAAACAGATCAAACGACACTTTGACTCATTCCTTCCTCTCTCCTACACATCACTCTTCTTCCATCCTCCCTGTTCCCTCCATCCTCCATGTCTGTCACCTTGAGCAGCTGTAACCCCTGACCACAGACCACCGCCCAGGCCCAGGCCCCAGAACCCTTCCACACCGCCAGCCCTGCTGCGTCTGCCACGTGGGAGAAGAGCACACCCCGCTGGCTAAGCCCGGTACTGGTCAGCCTCCACAGACATACCCTCTGGTCGGGGGAGGTGGACAGCAGCAGACCAGGGCTCAGTGTCCTCAGAGCAGTCAGAGGGGCAGCGTGGGCAGAAGCCACTGACCACTGAGACAGGATCTGTAGGCTCACTCTGGGGCTCTCTATGGCCTCCTCCTGGTAATGCACTCCAATGAGAGCCACCGACAGCTGTCCGTCATCTCCACCACTGGCCAATGCAATCCGGGCTCCGTTTATAAGTCCCACCCCCGAGCCTTCAACCCATACGGCAAGAGCGTTGACTCCACTCTGGTGTGCAGGGATAATCAGAAGGGGCTCAGACGGGGCTTGGGTCTCAGTAGGGGGCTTGTCTTCTGGGTTGGCCACGGTGCTCATATCCCATACTGCGATTTGTCCGTCTGTGGCCGTGCTGAAGAGGAAAACACACCTGAGGGAGGGAGGTGACACACTGATTGGTTCACCTCGTCATGTCGAGCAGTTACAAGAAAAAGTTGACGTTTACAAAGGCATTTCACAACATCCTCATTGAACATCTCAATGTGCTGCTGCTATAGAGGATAGTTGCTGGAACAGAGGAGAACAATGTGCTGCTGCCATAGAGGACAGTTGCTGGAACAGAGGAGAACAATGTGCTGCTGCCATAGAGGACAGTTGCTGGAACAGATGAAAACAATGTGCTGCTGCCATAGAGGACAGTTGCTGGAACAGAGGAGAACAATATGCTGGTAGCCATAGAGGACAGTTGCTGGAACAGAGGAGAACAATATGCTGGTAGCCATAGAGGACAGTTGCTGGAACAGAGGAGAACAATATGCTGGTAGCCATAGAGGACAGTTGCTGGAACAGAGGAGAACAATATGCTGGTAGCCATAGAGGACAGTTGCTGGAACAGAGGAGAACAATGTGCTGCTGCCATAGAGGACAGTTGCTGGAACAGAGGAGAACAATATGCTGGTAGCCATAGAGGAAAGTTGCTGGAACAGAGTAGAACAATATGCT
>JACXGJ010013247.1:0-16608 GCA_016801105.1 Esox niger | reverse complement strand
TTGCCCTAACCTTGGTGTATGTAACCCATAAAGTCTACATGTAATCCTAACCTTTGCCCTAACCTTGGTGTATGTAACCCATAAAGTCTACATGTAATCCTAACCTTTGCCCTAACCTTGGTGTATGTAACCCATAAAGTCTACATGTAATCCTAACCTTTGCCCTAACCTTGGTGTATGTAACCCATAAAGTCTAAACCTAATCCTAACCATTGCCCTAACCTTGGTGTATGTAACCCATAATGTCTCAACCTGACAGTAACCCCATTTCTAACCTTAATTGTAATTTCATCCAAGAAATATAATTTTTCATAGTGGAGACATGAGAAAGGTCTAAATTAGGGCAATTATTTCATGTTTTCTATCCTTGTGAGGTCTTCTGCTCCTAATTCGGTCTGTAAAACACAAACAGGTGCTGGCCCTGGGTACTGCAGCCGGTGATGAGGCTTCAGGAGACATAAGGCCATGTTCTAAGAAGGCCATGATCTAAATGACAAGTATCCATAGGGATTGTTGCTATGGTGAAGAAAAATCTCACTTCATTAGGAACATTTAAAAATAGGCTACCCCACATCAAGTGTTTATATAATCATCACCACTATCACCCTCATCCACAAATTCATCCACAACTTAATGACATCCAGACCTGATTGTGTTGAGACCTTGAGACCTAACTAATTGATTCAAGACAGTTAACAACAATTAGAGGTTTTATTCCCTCTCTTCTTTCTCTCTGAAATTGCACAAGAGGGAAAGGTCGTGAGGCATAAAAGCAAAACAGATACTAAAAGAAAGTAAGAGAAAAGGAATGAGTGTGAACACCTGTAGCTGTTCTATGCAAACATTCGTTACCCACCAGTAACCCACATAGTCACAGAGGCAGGTGTGTTTGAACATGTGCTTACACACACAAACACATGCAACAAGATACTATTGATTAATAGTACAGAAGAACTAACCATCTGGATTATATATATGCATAACCCAGTGTTAATATTAATTACGTGGTCTTAAATATGTTATCTATATCGTGTGTTGGGAAAGTGTCAAACAAACATTCAGAGTAGAGGACATCAAAAACCACGCTCAGTAGGACACAGACGTAATCTACCGTAAACAAAGACGGCATGTGGGCTACAGTAAAGTATATTAGGCTGGCTCTGCTCTTCTCTGTTCCCGTTAGCTCCAACACTGTGACACTGACAGTAAACACCTCACAGTGCAGACACTGACACTAGAGCAATAAGTAGAGACCTACATAACAGCAGTCACACACTCAATCACGCACACACACATGCGCGTACAATCGCGCACTCGCGAGCGAACAGCTGTCCTCTTCCTAAAAGGTTTTATGTAATAGGGGGGTCTATTTCTGAGTGTGCAACGGGGAGATGAGCCCGACACGCAGGCTCCATCCCTGCATGCCGTGCCTACCATACCGCCTAAACCACTAGACTAGCAGGTGTCAACTAGGCTACTGTGTGTGCAACAGTGACAGAACGAGGGAGCTATAACCTCGTGCGCATGTTCTCGTGTCAGTGCAGTAAGAGCTGTTTTGCGCGTGCCAGTTTCAGAGAGAGCGAGAGACGGCTCGTGCGTTTTGCGGGTGTATAACACTGTGCGGGTGTCTCTAATTACAGATAGAAAAGCTGAGGCGCGCGGGGGAAACGAACGGAACCTTTGGGACTGGCACAGCGCTCAAGAAGCTTCGGGTTAACGGATTATTTCAAGCGAGGTAAACGAAACATAAAGTAAACTGTTTACTATTGGCAAATCCCTGCACGTTGTTACTGTGTCTTTTACCTCATCGGGTGGTGGTGATCATAATTATGTTATTTTTTGTCGCTTTTTTAGAGTGCTCCGTATCTTCGCAGTTAGGCGAATGACCATGGTCGTCAGCTCCCAGCCAAATATCTGTATAGGCTATTTTCATAGTGGTGGAGGGCGGACGAATAAGTCCACATGGTGTCAGACATTGTTATAGGATATTTTGCGAAATCACCGGATAGCGATTTGCCGCGAATGATAAATTGATTTGCATAAGTTTTAGTCAAATTGGCTTTGGTAATATGCAGGATACCTTCTCGGTTTACGGGAAGAGTAATAGGGCTACAAGTGATATTGGCTACATAAACCGGCGGTGTGAGGTGAGTGTGGAGCCGGGAATAAGGACGCTTTAAATTGACAGCAAATTGTAGGCAGGTAGCAGGAGGTCTTTAGGGGTGAATGTAGCCTAATGAGTGTATTAGGGCTTAATTCAATTAAACACTTATTGCGGTTTTTACTTTGGGCAAGGCTTAGATCTTGTTTTAATAGTCAAAGTCACAGACCGATCTTGAGTATACTGTATATTCTACACCTACTACCAGTGGGACATACGCCACTTGCAGGTATGCTTTTATTTCTTAGAATTTGAAATGTGTGGGTGAATAATGTAAATACAGTTACTGCATAAACATTGCTTTGGTGAGTTTGAATTAATCTGTCACGTTTACGGAGAGGCGGAGGAAAATTCAGGATCGAAGGAGCTTTTAATAAGGACAAAAAGAAAACAAAACCGAGTGCCGTACACTACAGATACAAAAGGACTATACACCGAAATACAGGACGGAAGAACGCCACAATAGATCAGACACAGTTGAGGGCTAAAGACATGTGAAAGGAATAAACTGATTAATTGAACTGGGAACAGGAAAGACCAAACAAGGACATGACAAACCAAGAACACACAGAAAACACGAGCCGGAACAGTCCCGCCCGGCTGGGACCTAAACAGAATACCAGCCTCAACTCAGCCAGATCATTGGAGCTCAACATACGCACATGCTCACACATACACACGCATGTACACACAAGCACACGCATACACACCCATGATTAGTAGCATGACTGGCCACTCTGGTTATATCAGCCCTGTCAGTGGGTCAAGTGGATTCAACAGAGAAATATGATACAGACACACACACACGGCCCCCAGTCTACCCTGGCTCTTGTTAGCCCACCGCATTGCAATACAGAGATCCTCCAAATAACCTTCTAAAGAATAAAAAAACGATATGAATAGAATTTGCAATATGTAGAATGGAGTCAGTTTTCAAATAATCAGTTTTCTCGCCATGTAGGAAAGAGCATCCTCTTCATTGTTTTAATAAATGCAGTTTTCTTCATGTCAACATAGAAGGCATTTATTTTGATATTCATTGTCCAACAGGTGTTTGGTTGTATAATTATTTTTGTTGGGGGGTATTTACACATTTGAACACTAGGAACAGGAGTAGCCGGGCAGAAGGGAGAACATTTGGAAGATAGGACACTAGGACTGAAGTCTGGTCTCTAGACGGGGAACCATATGTGACTTGAGTCGGGAACCTCACCATTACTCCTTGGTTAAGAACATGGTTGAATAAGTCTAACATTGGATTATTGAAATCAGCAATACAGTCTCCAAACCTATTTAATTGCATATTTTAATGCTCTATGGCTATTTGCATTTATAAAAAAAACAATTCTCCAGTGTTTATAATTTTTTGATAGAGGTGATGGGGAAAGATGGAGTCGTTTTCGGTTACCGTGTGCCGAAGTCAAACCCGTGCTGTATAAATACACCATGGACTGCAGATTAGACAGCTGGTCAACCCTACTTCACTTGTTACAATTTTGGCGTCAATCAATTGCTAGAGAACTCCTCAGGTTCTTTCCGGGGTGATAAGTATATCTTCTAACTGTTGTCTTGCAAATAGCCTACGCTGACTGGACGTAACTTGCTGATTGTTGACCGATCAACTCGATTTCAGGGGCAATTTAATCTGTTCATTGGTGTGCTTTGGTTTCCCCAGTGGTAAGACCTCCTTGGATCTTTCAGCAGCATTACATTTTTTCTCTCTTGCTCACCCGTCAGTTTCGTCTATTAAATTCCATGTTGTCATTATCATTTTGTCCTGTGCCATCCACTGGGTGCCCTTGGAGACTTCCTCAATGAGCTTGACAGCATGGATTCCATTATTTACTTTATGACCTCAGCCTCCTGAAATTTGCCTTCGATTGATTTCTTTCCAGCTCCTTCATTCCACTCCTTTCCTCTATCTACCACACCTTTTATTAGATGCCTTTTGTTGACTAATCTCAGTGTAACCCAAACCAGGTCTCTGATCATTACTTTGCCTCCCTCTCATATCTTTCCTCCCACCTAGACTTCTTTGTCTCCTCCCTCGACTGCTCTCTCTATCTTGTCACCTTTCTTTCTACTGTCACCTCTCCTATCGCCTCCCCCACTACTTTCACCTCTACTATCCTGTCATCTCTTCCATCTGCTGAAACCTTCTCCCTTTTGTCTCCTGATTCTGCCTCCTCCACCCTACCACCCTCCCTGGGGGATTGTTCTATTCACCCTCAGGCTTCACACACTCCTGGGTTGCGTTTTGGGATGCCAGTCATGCCAGGTGCTGTGGAGAAGATCTGCATCTGCTCCAATGGGCTCTCACTACTGCCTTCTCAACTCGACACACGAAGTGGCTGGCTCTGTCATGTCCTCCCATGGTCTCCCCGTCCCTGTTATGCAGAAGACACTGTGTTCCTCAGACATCTCAAACAACGTTAGCTCAACCGTGATAAGAAAGAGCTGCGCTTCCCCTGTGGGAAGGCCTGTCCACTTCTACATCACTGGAAGACTTCTCCGTCTCTCAGACTTCACCTCCCAAAGAAACTTGAGCATGACCCTGGACAAACATCCTGTCATGATCCACAGACACAAAGGTGGTCAATCGCTCCTACAGGTTCATCGTTAACCACATTCGGGAAGTATGACCTTATCTCACACAGGATGCTGTGACGATTCAAATCCAGGAATGTGTCATCTCACATGGATCACTGCAACTTCCTGCTGTTAGGGTGCTTGTGCCATCAAACCAAAAGAGAGGGAGACAAATAAATGAGTAACGCAACAACAGTAATATGTTTCCAGAATAAATTTTCAAGAATCCTAAAAGGTGCCAAGCGCTGTAAGCTAAGGCCTTGTATCAGGTTGTACAGATGGTTGTGTGTTTTACTGTCACCTTTTAAGCAATGTATCCTGGTCAAATACCAAATACTCTAGTCCAGGGGTGTCAAATCGGTTCCACGGAGGGCCGAGTGTCTGCAGGTTTTAGTTTTTTCCTATAAATTGGTTCCCAGTTCAGACCTAAACAACCAGGTGAGGGTAGAAACTAACCAATGAGAGACCTAATTAATCAATTAAGTACAAGGTGAGAGTAAAAACCTGCAGACACTTGGCCCTCCATGGAACCGGTTTGACACCCCTGCTCTAGTCCCTGGGTCTGGTCTGTATCTGTCAGCCTCTACGATGCATGTCACCATTTCTGCAGCATTCAGCTTAAACTCATCACTCCTTGGAGCCCCAGATAAGCCGTTACCAAAGTGATCTGCTGAATTTTGCTCCACCCGCCTCCTTTTCAGTTCGGCTCTGCGCTACGTTATAGTGTATAGTTAGATATATTTGGGGTGTTAATACACCTACCGAAATGTCAATCTTAATTGCATGTCTGTATACAGGAGCTGGTCATATTAGAATATCATCAAAAAGTAGATTTATTTCAGTAATTCCATTCAAAGAGTGAAACTTGCATAATGTATACAGTCATTCCACACAGATTGATATATTTCAAGTGTTCATTCCTTTTAATTGTGATGATTAAAACAGACAACTAATGAAAACCCCAAAATCAGTATCTCAGAAAATGTGAATATTACTTAAGACCAATACAAAAAAAGGATTTTTAGAAATGTTGGCCAACTGAGAAGTATGAACATGAAAAGTATGAGCATGAACAGCACTCAATACTTAGTTGGTGCCCCTTTTGCCTGAATTACTGCAGCAATGTGGCGTGGCATGGCTGTGGCACTGCTCAGGTGTTATGAGAGCCCAGGTTGCTCTGATAGTGGCCTTCAGCTCTTCTGCATTGTTGGGTCTGGCGTATCGCATCTTCCTCTTCACAATACCCCGTAGATTTTCTGTAGGGTTATGGTCAGGCGAGTTTGCTGGCCAATTAAGAACAGGGATACCATGGTCCTTAAACCAGGTACTGGTAGCTTTGGCACTGTGTGCAGGTGCCAAGTCCTGTTGGAAAATGAAATCAGCATCTCCATAAAGTTGGTCAGCAGCAGGAAGTGCTCTAAAACTTCCTGGTAGACGGCTGCGTTGACCTTGGACCTCAGAAAACACAGTGAAGCAACACCAGCAGATGACATGGCACCCCAAACCATCACTGACTCTGGAAACTTTACACTGGACTTCAAGCAACGTGGATTCTGTGCCTCTCCCCTCTTCCTCCAGACTCTGGGACCTTGATTTTCAAAAGAAATGCTAAATTTACTTTTATCAGAGAACATACCTTTGGACCACTCAGCAGCAGTCCAGTCCTTTTTTGTCTTTAGCCCAGGCTAGACGCTTCTGATGCTGTGTCTTGTTCAAGAGTGGCTTGACACATGGAATGCGACAGCTGAAACACATGTCTAGCATACGTCTGTGCGTGGTGGTTCTTGAAGCACTGACTCCAGCTGCAGTCCATTCTTTGTGAATCTCCCCCACATTTTTGAATGGGTTTTGTTTCACAATCCTCTCCAGGGTGTGGTTATCCCTATTGCTTGTAAACTTTTTTCCACCACATCTTTTCCTTCCCTTCGCCTTTCTATTAATGTGCTTGGACACAGAGCTCTGTGAACAGCTGGCCTCTTTAGCTATTACCTTTTGTGTCTTGCCCTCCTTGTGCAAGGTGTCAGTGGTCGTCTTTTGGACAGCTGTCAAGTCAGCAGTCTTCCCCATGATTGTGTAGCCTACAGAACTTGACTGAGAGACCATTTAAAGGCCTTTGCGGGAGTTTTGAGTTAATTAGCTGATTAAAGTGTGGCACCAGGTGTCTTCACTATTAAACCTTTTCAAAATATTCTAATTTTCTGAGATACTGATTTTGGGGTTTTCATTAGTTGTCAGTTATAATCATCAAAATTAAAAGGAATGAACACTTGAAATATATCAGTCTGTGTGGAATGACTGTATACATTATGCAAGTTTTACTTTTTGAATGGAATTACTCAATTAAATCAACTTTTTGATGATATTCTAATTATATGACCAGCACCTGTAAATGACAACGGATCAATACATCTTTGTATAACTTCTTTTCAGGTCTACAAATCAAATTTTGACCAAGAAATCGAACAGAAAAAAAGGTGTGGGCTTCTGTTCAACGTCAGTATAGCAATGTGGCCTTTGATCCAAAAGGTTTGCCACCTCTTATCTACACTTACATCAGACTTTCTTTGTGTCTGTGCCTGAGCTCAAATGGCATCCTATCCTCTATGTTGTGCACTACATCAGACCAGGTCCCTGGGAACCGTTGGTAATAGGACATAATTTGGAATGTTGGCCATTTTTATATCCAATCTATCAATGAGGAATACCGCTTCAGACATTGAATTTGGATTCATAATCCCAAATACAGGGGACACTGATATGTGTCCCTTGTTCTACGGTGTTACTGGAAGGTCTGTTCCCGTAGACGTCGGAGGTCAGACTACCAGACGGAATTTTCTTTTTCCCACCAGTGGGATCAGGAGCTCAGCTCGGAATTCTGGGAATATTGTTGCCAGCAGATCGAATGATGCTTCCCGCAGCTGCTGTTACTAAGAAAAGCTTTAGATCACACACTCACAATCTCACACGCTGGGCACACATTTACTATGTACTCACATACACATTCACGCTCCTACTCATGCACACATTCTCCGACCTGTCCAGGAACCATAAAGTGTGTTGTACAGAGAGGAGATCGGGAGTAAAACAGGAGTCACTATATGGGCTCTGAAAGTGACATTAAGCGCTTGGAACGTGTGTTGCAGGATGACTGACTCGGCGGTCCCAGAATCCTCCGGGCAGAGTTCATGTGATGAATATGTCCCCTCCCCAGTGTCTTCCTCACCCCCCCTCGCTATGGAGGTGGGTCAACCTGAGAACAGGAAGGTGGAGCAGCAGGTATTAATGGAGGTTTCCTGGTGTTGCTACTAATTAATTAGACATGTGAAGCAACTAGACAATTTACTTGAGGGGACAGTGTGATGTCATCATTTGTTTGTCATTTATAGAAACGGGTCAGTAACCAGGGGCAACCATCTAGGAAGAGATGCAAGGTAGGCTGGCTTTGTCACACACCTATTCCATTTTGAAACCTCAATATGTGTGTGACTGTGTGTGATTGTGTGTGACTGTGTGTGTGTTTGTGTGTGTACGTACGTGCCGGACTTCGTTCAAATGCTTGTTTGGGCCTGAGTGGGTTTATCTTTTTGTCGTGTTTCAGGCAAAAGGCAGATTGGTGAGAAGTACAGCTGTGTATGAAGATGTGTCAATACCTTTATATGCTGACACCAGCCAAGACAGCCAGGTAACAGATGAACACATGCACAAAGCACAAGGGCATACACACACACACACACACACACACACACACTCAAACAAATTATGTTTGATGGTTCAGGGCTCTCTGGAAGTTGCTGTGCTGCCGGGTTGCCATGACAATGAAGAGGACGAGCAGAGCAAAGAGACGACAGTGCCCACGCTAATCGCCTCAGACACAAGTCAGGAGTATACAGACACTTCTGGGATTGACCTGCACCAGTTTATCATTGCCACCCTGAATAGCAACCCCAGGTATGAAAACCGTCTGAGTGTGTGTGCGCGCCTGTGTGTGTGTGTGTGTGTGTGTGTGTGTGTGTGTGTGCGCGCGCGCGCGCCTGTGTGTGTGTGCACGCATGCCTGTGTGTGTGTGTGTGTGTGTGTGTGGGGGGGGGGGGGGGGGGGGGGGGGGGGGGGGGGGGGCTTATCTAAAGTCTTCAGAATCTGTTTGAAAATGCAGCTTTTTTTTCTGTGAAAGCAGAAATCAATGAGGGCTGATTTTAAGTTGTTCCAAAGAGATCCTGTTTTTAGGGTTCTGAGCTGAACTCTTCTGCAAATTCCAAGTGTTCTAAGTAGATGGAGACCTAAACACTTACTGTAATAATCCAAGGTATTTCCATGAGGTCTTAGGGGTGGGGAGTGGACACTAACACAGACAAGGCATTAACAGGTTTCCAGTTTTCATTATTTTACAGAGAAATTCAAGTCAGCAGCCAATCAATTTGTTTTTTACTTAAATATTGTTTGGTTACAAGATGTCATTAAAGGTAAAAATTGTCTGACAATTTCAGCCTCCACATCATGTAGAGTATGCAAGCCTGTTTGAGTTACACAGAGGATGAGAGAAACGGATTGGCTGGCAGAGATTCTAGAAATTGTTGATTTGATGTCATGGTAATAAAATGTCATGGTGATGTCTTTTACAGGGACAGGATGATGCTTCTGAAATTAGAGCAGGAGATGATCGACTTCATCACAGACAACAGGTATGTGTGTGGCCGTTTAAAAATACATATTATTTGCTCAGTATTTTTCCAGTAGAACTCATCTGTCGAAAGCAGGATGTGCTCTATACTTCAAAACCTTAACAACTTTGAAGAGCTCAGGTCATTCTCCCATTCTTCTTTTATTAGGTCCCTCTTGAACGCCAGTCTGCTGGCGATGCTCTGTCTTTCTTTATGTAAAGATAAACAAGGTCATTTTGCTGAGTGCTCAACAGCTGAAGGCAGCAATCCTTGCGAGACCCCTGATAGATGGACTCATATTTAATGGGCAACCACAAAGAAACTTTAGCGATAGACAAGTCCAAAACTGTTTTTTGGGGATCAGAATAAACAAACCTGGCAGGACAAAAACATCCAGCTAATGTGTTCACGTCACGAGCGAGACTGTCACCCTGCTTTCTCTCTCCTTCAGTCCCTATAAGAAGTTCCCCCACATGTCTTCCTACCATCGGATGTTGGTCCACCGTGTGGCAGCCTACTTCGGCATGGAACACAATGTGGACCAGACGGGCAAATCTGTCATCATCAATACCACCAGCAACACACGCATGCAAGTAGAACTCACCCTGTCCACACACTTCACTCGTGTCTGAATAGAAATAATATATCCGGTTGTGCATGGTCAGGATCGAGGGTTTGATTCCTCCTGACATCTTCCGTGCAATAACCTGTGTACTCCACTGTAAGTTACTTGGGATATAAGTGGCTGGCTTTGGGCAGATAGACTGGTGTTGCATTATTTTCATATTTTCTTATTGTTTCTGTAGACCGGAGCAGAGGTTTATGGACTATATCAACGATGAGAAAGGTGATGAGACTCAGTGGAGAGCCATTCTGAAGAGAGACAACACAGATGATAATCAGGTATCTATCTATATCCGTCTAGATTTATCGATCATCATATATAATCTTTATAATCAATCTTTACAATCTGTCTGTCCATCCCAACCACCTGTCCAATTGTCTGTTTTCTTTGTAGACTGTAAGTTGGATATACACTTGGATATTTGGGTAGCATTTAGAGTAACTGACAGAGTTTGAGATGTTGTGTTCTGTTCCTGCCCCACCAGGCGAGGTTTAATACCCTACTTGAGGAGAAGCGAAGCAAGTCGATGGAAGAGAGAGAAGAGGAGTACCAGAGAGCTAGAGAACGAATCTTCAACCAGGAGGTAGACAGAAACACACACTTAAAATAATATATTTAAGCAATAGGATTGAAGGTGGTGTTTTATGTGGCCATAAAACCACACATAAGAACTGTTTCTGGTCATGACGCATTTTGGAGTGCCTAGACTAAACCTTTTTATTGTGATATCTGTCTGTCTGTCTGTCTGTCTGTCTGTCTGTCTGTCTGTCTGTCTGTCTATCTATCCCACAATAAAAAGGTATATACATCCAACAATAAAAAGGTTGTGTGTGTGTGTGTGTGGTCCCCTCCAAAGGTATTGGAACGGCAAGGCAAATTCCTTTGTTTTTAATGATCACTGAAGACATTTGTGCTTAAGATCAAAAGATGAGTATGAGACAAGAGTTCAGAATTTCACCTTTCATTTCCTGGTATTCACATGTAGATGTGTTAAACAACTTAGGAAAGATCACTGTTTGTATTAGAGCAGAGCATTTTTAGGTGAGCAAAAGTAATGGAACAAATAATCTTAAAGTTAATAACATTTGCTTGCAATAACTGCCTCAAGCCTGCGACCGATCGACATCACCAAACTGTTGCATTCTTCATTTGTGATGCTATTCCAGGCTTTTACCGCAGCTTCTTTCAGTTCTTGTTTGTTTCGGGGTGTTTCTCCCTTCAGTCTCCTCTTAAGAAGGTGAAATGCATGCTCTATTGGGTCAAGGTCAGGTGATTGACTTGGCCAGTCTAAAACCATCAACTTTTTTCCCCCTGATGATGTCATTTGTTTTGTTGGCAGTGTGCTTTGGGTCATTGTCCTACTGCATGATAAACTTCTTCCCGATTAGTTTCAATGCATTTCTCGGTAAATTGGCAGACAAAATGTTTTTGTACACTTCTGAATCAATTCTGCTGCTACCATCATCAGTTACATCATCAATAAATATTAATGAGCCTGTTCCTGAAGCAGCCATGCACGCCCAAGACATGACATCACCTCCACCATGCTTCACAGATGAGCTTGTATGCTTCGGATCATAAGCAGTTCCTTTCTTTCTCCACACATTGGCCTTTCCATCACTTTGGTAGAGATTAATCTTTGTCTCATCAGTCCATAAGATTGTGTACCAGAACTTTTGCGGCTCATCTCTGTACTTCTTTGCAAATTTCAATCTGGCCTTCCGATTCTTACTGCTGATGAGTGATTTGCATCTTGTGGTGTGGCCTCTATATTTCTGCTCACTGAGTCTTCTTTGAACAATGGATTGTGATACCTTCAACCCTGCACTGTGGAGGTCGTTGGTGATGTCACTTACTGATGTTTTGGGGGTTTTCTCACACTACTCAACTACTGTTTTCCTTGGCCGACCTGTTTGACGTCTGTTGCTCAGTACACCAGTAGTTTCTTTCTTTTTCAGGACATTTCAAATTTTTGTGTATGCTATGCCCATAGTTTGTCCAATGGCTCTGGTCGATTTTCCTTCTTTTCTCAGCTTGACAATGGCTTGATTTTCTCCCATAGACAGCTCTCTGGTCTTCATGTTGGTATATCATTTTTAACAAGAAATGCAGTCTTTACAGCTTTAAACCAAGGATGGAAACTTAAAGTAGTCATGCAGAGCTATATAATGTTTGAACAATCAACCTAAAAGGCAAAAAGAAACATCTGTCAGTCATATGTTCTAATACTTTTGCTCACTTGAAAAATGGGTGGGTTAAAACAAAAGGTGGTCTGTCCTGAGTTTTCTAACACATCTATATGTGAATACCAGGAAATGAAAGCTGAAATTCTGAACTCATCCTCACCTTTTGATCTTAAACCCAAATGTCAGTGAATAACAAAAACAAAGGAAATTGCTTCACCGTTCCAATACTTTTGGAGGAATATATATATGAATTCACAAAGGTAACATGTGTTTGTGTGGTTTTAATTATCTACAAATTAAGGATATATTGCAGATTAATTGAACAGGCTATCCAAATCAAGTATACCAGAAACATTCATATGAAACACAGAAACCCAAGGACTACAATGCCAACAGACATGTGAAGTCAAACAATCATTACCTTGCACATCTTTCACCTCTGAACTGAGTTGTGGTCTTTACTGCAGCTGCCTTTAGGTGCTAAAGTCAGCAGCCAGACAGCCAAATGACCTTCCTGTCTGCTGCTACGTGTCTACCAGCCTGAAGGCTATTAACACCTATCGCATAAACGTGCCACATGGAATGGTATTTCAAGTAGTAGGGTTTGAGCTAGGCTTCATGCAACTAAATGATTAATGTATTTATTTTTATGAACATTTTTTTTTAATTAGGTCTGCCACTATTTATGATTGAAATTATTTTAGTTAAAAAAAAATCTATATTTCTATTATTCCTGGAAAATCTATTAAATAACTATAGAATTACTAGGGAGACATGAGGGTGGCTGAAAGCCAGCGGGTTTCCGAACCCCTGACTTAGATGATGCTCGTCCCCAGCTGATCAGGGTGTTGAGGCTGTCCAGAAAGGCTGTAACCTGTCTAGTGGAATAGCCTTAGTCAGTTAGGCAGGCTGACATTCCTCTCACCCACTCTCTTCTGCCTTCCACAGCCTTCCTCTCCACAGGAGACCAGGTAACATTGCTTTTCAATTTACGTTTCAAAAAGTGCGGTTGAAGTTATTTCGTTTTTCCCAATAACCTCTCAAATGACATTAATAATGTTTGTGTGTGTTGTCACCTTTATAATAATTCTTGTGTTTTGTTGTCTTGGCAGGGCTGTAGAGGATGGTGGCCCTCATGCTGCCACTCAGAGACGGCAGCTCTTTAGGTCAGTGTGCCCCTTGGTGGTGGTAGAGTGGAACTGATTATTTACCTTACCAGCAGTATTTAGCTCAGAAAACTCAGGCATTTCACAGACCGCTTTATAGCTTCATTGTTTTAATTAGTCGGTTGTGTGTGTGTCTTGTAGGGGAACCAGAGGTAACTCGGGGTCAAGCCGACATAGCAGCACAGAGACTGACTATAGTCGCTATAGCAACTGGAGCAGCACAGACTCAGGTCGCTATAGTAATGACCCCCGACCCTGGAGCAGCACAGATTCGGGTCGCTATAGTAATGACCCCCGAACCTGGAGCAGCACAGACTCAGATTCCTCTTACCAGAGGCAAAACCCAGCCCCAAAAGCCCGATCAACCAATCACAGCTGGGACTTACGAGGTACATTGGCCCAACTATTTGAATTAACATGTATGTGTCAGAATACTCCATGTAATTTAATATCCACCATTTCCCACCCTCTTCCTGTTCCTCTCCATATCTCTACTTATCGGTGTCTGCCAGATGAAACCCTCAACACCGGCTCCAACTACCTCATGGTGTCCATTGAGAATGGGATTCCACCAGGAAGTATACTACTGAACCCACATACAGGTAAACACACACACACACAAACGCGCGCGCGCACACATAGACATACATGTATAATTGGACAGGTAATTGTGAGCTGAACCCTTACCCCTCCCTGACCCCAGGTCAGCCCTTCCTGAATCCAGACGGAACCCCTGCCATCTACCAACCTCAGCAGCAGGCCCCTCCCCTTCCTCCTCAGCAAGCCCCTCCCTTTCCTCCTCAGCAAGCCCCTCCCTTTCCTCCTCAGCAAGCTAGCCACCCCCAGGTACAAATCTGATTGCATAGACATTTTGTTTAGTTACTGTGCAAAGACAATGATCTAGTTTATTTAGTTACCCTAAATGTATGAACATTTCTGTAAAAGGATAACTCTCTTTCAGGTTGTTCAGTACTCGTCAGTCTCTAACCCTCCCAAGCAGTTGCAATACTCTACGGTATGACATTGGTTTCTGTTGTCAGATATAACAGTGCTTTTGGGAACAGTATTAATGTAGGAGTGTGTGTGATGACTTCTCTGTTCACCTCTGTGATCCTCAGGGCGAGGAGCTGTCCTCCCAGTTTGGTTGCATGAAAGTGAGCTGTCAGTCAGCAGGGGATGCGCCGCCTCTATTCCCTCCCTTAGCCCCTCCAACACAGAGTTATGTCTACACTGCCAATCCCCCCAATATCCCCCCCCACAACTATTGCCAGGCCCCTCCAACTCAGGTAGGAACCACACAACATCAGAATCAATACAATCGTACAATGATGGGAAACAATCCCAGTCAGCTTCTTTTGCAACTAAGGAATTGTCATGTTCGTTAATACAGAGGGACTCATTCAGTTGCCTGGATGTTAAATGTCCTTAAGGATTATACACCTCTGTTTATGGGAAATGTGTTTTTCCAGGTCTGAGGTGGTTTATGGTTAACCTCCGTCTATGTACTGATGCGCTAGAAAACAAGGAAATATCCAATGCTTAATAATGAGAATTTGTTAGTTGCGAACAAAGCTTAATCACAGTTTGATTTAACTCTAACGTGACAGAAGAGAATGATGGAATATTCTGTGTGTTAATGTGTTGGACTGTAGGTGCCTGTGTATTACCTCTCTTCTGCTCAGTACCCTACTTCAGCACCCCAAACAACGGCCACACCTACCCAGGCACCCCAGCTAACAGGTACAATTCTGTAGCTGTGTGTGTATGTCTGCCTGTGTGTCGGTCGGTCTGTTTTTGTATGTAGGTCTGCCTGTGTGTCGGTCTGCGTGTGTGTATGTTTGTAGCAGTAGGGAGGGGAGCCGTTGCACTGTAAGAGATGAACTCTGATGTCTCACAGTGAACCGGTCTCTTTCCCTGCTACTTCTACTCTACTGAGAGAAAGGATCCTGAACTGCTGCTTGTCCTCTGTCAGATATCACAGTGAATATTGGTTTTGAATTAGCCGTTTATTATTAGTCATATTTCATCCCTTGTCTGTGTGTTGTGTTTTGTCTGTATGTGTTGTGTGTGTGTGTGGGTGTGTTTGTTGTGTAGGTTACTCTCCTGCTGTAGCCAGTCAGCAACCGAGCTACCAAGGAATGATGGGTTTGGGTCAGAACCAAGCCCAAAGAATGCTGGGTTCTTACGCACCTGGCTCCTCACACCCATGTTGTGTGACACCGGTAACACAACACTGAACCCAGTGTCATTTACTTTAGAATAAAACAGCACACTAGCGTTGTTACGTGCATTTTCTCCAAAGCTTGTTAAATGGGTCAACCTTTTCATGATTCTCATAAGACAAACATCGCTGTTATATATGAACTGTTGAATTGATACATTTTCGAGCTATCGATGAAATCTGAGTTTAAACGCCGTATCCCACGTTCTCCTTTCCTCTCTCTGTTTCTCGACCAGGGTGGCATGGGGTTGTCGTATCCCCAGAGTGGTCTCCTGTCGGGGGGTTACTGCTGTGTGGGGTCTCCCTCCTGTGCCCCTGGTCTCGCCCTCCCTCCACACACCGGCTGCCACACCTCCAGCTGTAGCAACATCAGCAGCCATGGGTGGGCTGGCAAATAGTGACACCACCGCTAAATTTACAAAACCCCACATACACACTTGACCTTCCCTCCTTATCCCTCTACTTGCACAAAACCCCACTGGTCCGTGTTCAGCTTGAGACGCAACCAGGGTTTTAACTGTCACATACAGACACTTATTGTACCAAAGCTGTATCAGAGGTGCTGTATTGATTTGAAAGCATAATTTATATATGCCAGTTGAGTTTTTTTATGGACATAAGATGTGACTATATATTATGTATTGAAGTGTTTCAACAAAATAAATGTCACCTTTCTAAATTTGGTGGTGTCATTTCTCTCACTCGTTGCAGACACAGGAGAGAAGTGCATTCTTCAGTTTCCATGATCTTTAATAAAAGGCACATGTACAGCCATAGTGAGATGAGTCAGTGAGTCTATTGGCAGAGACGAATAGCGTTAAAACACAGTAATACAAGACCTAGATATGCCTGGAGGAAGGACAGATCTATAGAAATATTCAACCTAGATAGGTCAGGAGGAGAGACAGATCTATCACAGTAGATTCTACTTTTAGTAACATCATCTCAGCGTCATTCAAGTACGTCTAAAACGCTAAACACGCCACCATAGCAACACACACA
>JACXGJ010013246.1:0-16608 GCA_016801105.1 Esox niger | reverse complement strand
ACACACACACACACACACACACACACACACACACACACACACACACACACACACACACACACACACACACACACACACACACACACACACACACACACACACACACACACACACACACACACACACACACACACACACACACACACACACACACACACACACACACACACACACACACACACACACACACACACATAAAGATATACACACAGACACACAAACATACAGAGGACAAAACACACACAGACGTAAACCTATGCAAATACAAACACACACACGCACACACATGCATACACACACACGCGCACGCGCACGCTCAAGCACACATGGAGTTTTTTTGCAAAACCCACAGTCCAGTCTGGGTGGAAATTGTCCTTTTGGAGCGATGGAGTTGTCAATCTTTTGCATCGGAGCAATGCAAAACTAACATACGCACACACGCACGCACGCACACACACGCACGCACAGTACATTAGTACTTCATATGCTCCTCTGTTTGGTAATTTAGATAAATGTGTTGTTTTCTGAGGTGTCTTTTCTCTGAGGGAAAGACATTCCCTGAATATGTGTGTGTGTGTGTGTGTGTGTGTCTTTCTCTTTAAGCTAAGTTTGTCCTAAATTTGAAGGGGGGGAATAATGACAGAGGCTAACACACACAGATTTCTGTTCACAGATTTGTCCGGATATGTGTGCGTGCGTGTGTACGCGTGTGTGCATGTGTGCGCGCGTGAGCCTACGAGATAATTCCGTTCGCCACAACCGTCGCCTCACAGAGGAGAGCGGGAGAGTCACAACAGATGAATCTCACGGCAGGCCCCGGACCGGTCCAGGGATCCATTTCAACTCGTTCCTGAACCATGGGGGGGGGGGGGGGTTATGCAAATGATTCGCTGCAGCAGAATACAGAGCCCCAGCAGCTCTCGCGCTCTGAATCACCGCAGTGCCGTGCTGCGGGAGGAAGGTCCTGTCCGAGTCGCACGCTCACAGAGTCGGTACGACTTTCAGGACGTGGCCTGATTCTGGACCGTTACATTGTTTAAAAATCCCCCGCGTGTAACGTGGCCCTTTGCTGGCTATCCTCAACCTCCGGTTTATGGGCCGGAAGCGGTCCCCAGAATGTTTGTCATTTGAACTAGTGGTTCTAGTTCATTGTTAGTGGGTCTACTGCATTGTTAAAGGCAATCTCCAGAACTCCAGATTTTTCGTGTTCTACATCTTCAAATTGTATACCATCTCTTTCGATTCATATGTTATACTCCACCCTTCAACATGTATGACAGAGCGTGTTATTAATCCAGTGCTGCTGGCAATAATGAATGTGTTGCCGTGCATCTCTGAATACTACAGTACGGTTCTGATTGAACAACTCCTTTAGATTTCCTATCACATTTTTCACAGCCAATATGATTTAAACACGACCGACACGTAAATAGAGCTTTCGCTGTAAGAAATAGATTCAGGCAGATCCCGTGGTGGTGACCACGGAAACTACGTTATCATTGCATGATATGGTTGCTCTACATTATCTCCTGTGAAACAGGCCTGCTAAAACAAACAGCCTCAGATAGCTACCACTCCCCTAACCATTAATCTTCCTAAACCTTGGAGTCCTCAGAATGCGACAAACACACACACACACACACACACACACACACACACACACTCACTGATAAAGATACCCAGTGATGGTAATCTCATTACTAATCCTGTACGTCCTTGTTGTAGCTGACAATTATATACTGTGTGTGTGTGTGTGTGTGTGTGTGTATGTGTGTATGTGTGTGTTTGTGTCTAAAGCTGACATCCCAATTTTTTTCTCTGGCACAATTACCAATGACTTCACTAATTACAGCTGGTGAATTGTGGGCTAAATCCCAGTGTTTTATTTGAAGGCCTTTTCCAGATACTAAACCTTATCTTCACCTCTGGAATGAACACATGTTAAAAAAGAAATTCTGGTCCCTTGTGGGTATCAAAATCAACCAACCTTGTTCTGCAGTTCAAATCCATTCTCTAAAACAATTTGAACCAATCCAAAATACATTTATTGCCTGTTTTGCAAAAAGGAAATTACTTTGTATAAATTCTTATGCTACTATGTGAGTACCAAGCTGGCTGCCCTCCTGTGTTCAGTCTACAATAACACACATTTTTTTTTAATCATTTTGGTATTATTTCTGTGAGTAAATGCTACATTTTCAAAACTCTGAATACAACATTCAGGACAGATCAGTGGTTTCCAAGGACACGTTCAGTTGGCAAGCAACAAACAAAATCCTTCAATAATTTATTTACCAAACCTATGTTTCATCTAGGGAAACTCCATGCTGTTTATCGTATTATATAGTCATAAGGCAGTTCTGAAATTACTGTTGATGACTCTTATCTTCTCTCTTGTTAAACTTTGTTTAACTACTTCTTAGCCCAACCCTCTTTGGAAAAGAATCACCCAAGGACTTAAAACTGTTTTGTTTTAGCACATTTTGGGAACTATATAATGGAAAGGTCATGTGCAGTTGCATCCTTTTGAAGAATATTGTTTGCAGTACTGTAATGTACAATTATGACGATGATTTAGGATTTGATTTCACTGTAGCAAAGTGTCAATTTCATCCTTTGTGTTTTGATGCTGTATTCAAAGTTAATTTACAATATAATACTGTAATACTGTAAATGTTACAATTTGCATAAGCAGACCCTTGTCTCAGTTGTTATCAATTCACTGTTTTGGTTCAGATATAATAAACTCACAATTTTGGTTTTAGTTAAACTTGACTCAATGTTTTGGTTTCAGATTTTACCGCCCTGTGTTTTGGTCTCCGTTTTAACCGCCCTATGTTTTGGTCTCCGTTTTAACCGCCCTGTGTTTTGGTCTCCGTTTTAACCGCCCTATGTTTTGGCCACCCTTTTAACCTCCCTGTGTTTTGGTCTCCGTTTTAACCGCCCTGTGTTTTGGTCTCCGTTTTAACCGCCCTGTGTTTTGGTCTCCGTTTTAACCGCCCTGTGTTATGGTCTCCGTTTTAACCGCCCTGTGTTTTGGACTCCGTTTTAAATGCCCTGTGTTTTGGTTTTCGTTTTGTGGAGTCGACCATACTTGACATAAGGGTGAAAAACTGACAGTTATCACAAATCCACTTTAAGTGGGCCACAAATGGTTTGTATCCATCAGTGGGACAAACGGCAGGATTTGAATTGAGCATGTGAGATCTTGTTGTGGACAAACGTATTCTGACGTCCACAGTTGGTTAGGGTTATTACAGAGGGTCACATACTCTAACAAAGGGGTGGCTGATAGAGTCTGTGTGTGCGCGCACGCACACGTGCGCCGGCGCATCCATGCGCGTGTATGTGTGCTTTCGTGTCTGTGGGCGCTCCAGTTCTGCGAGAGATTGTAGGCTTCAGAGATCCATCAGCTGATTGTCAGACCATCTCATGTATTAGAGAACACACACACGTCTCCTGACAATCAGAACACACTCGTCTGACACATCAACGCACCCGACTCAGGCGCTCCTCTGACAACTAAGACCTGATTTAGGATACACCTGAGCGTGAGTGTGTGTGTGTGTGTGTGTGTGTGTGAGTGTGTGTGTGTGTGTGTGTGTGTGGTGGGGGGCGGGCTTGTGTATGTAATCCATTTCTGTGTGTACATGTGGGAACGTGGTGTCCCCACAAAGATAGCAAAACCTCTGGAAAATGTGTTTTTTGGCTAGGGAATTAAGTTTAGGGTTAGGCTAAATGGCTAAATGGATTTCTTGGTCAGGGTTAGGTTTAGGGAATTGGCTAAATGGATTTCTTGGTCAGGGTTAAGTTTAGGGTTAGGTGTCAGGTCCCCCACGGGTTGACAGAAAAACGCATGTCTGAGGGGTTTACAAAACCCCATTTTTTCCTGGGCTGTCTAGGTTTGTTAACCGCTGTCATGGCCTCAGCAGTTAACCACCATACCTCAGTCTGGAGGCAGCTCTGTCATGGCCTCAGCAGTTAACCACCATACCTCAGTCTGGAGGCAGCTCTGTCATGGCCTCAGTGGTTAAGCACCATACCTCAGTCTGGAGGCAGCTCTGTCATGGCCTCAGCGGTTAAGCACCATACCTCAGTCTGGAGGCAGCTTTGTCATGGCCTCAGCGGTTTAGAACCTTACCTCAGTCTGGAGGCAGCTTTGTCATGACCTAAGCGGTTTAGAACCTTACCTCAGTCTGGAGGCAGCTTTGTCATGGCCTCAGCAGTTTAGCAGGCTCCGGCGTACAGAGGGTGATGAAAGATAGGAATACAAAACAACATGTACAGACTAGCTATTTTCCTAAAATGTCTGTTTGAAGTGTGGAATGGAGAAGGCGGGAGAGGAGCGTCTCGTTTAAGAAAAGCACATTTCCATACACGCTCATTCTGCTCACCACCTCTTCTCAATTACGTTTGCATTTTTTCAAAAGGAGGCCAGAGAGGATAGAGGAATTAGCTGAACCAAATAACAAAAGGGTTTTTCTTCCCCCCCCCCCCTCCAGGACTGACAATCATCCTAACTGTCTGCACCTGATGTACTTATCGACGCTTGGCAGCGCAGAGCACAGACTCAGTCGCTTCTACCTGTGGGACGGAGAGAGGGAAGTGTGTCCCCGATCAGCCGACCTCAAACCCCTCCTCCGCGGCCCGCAGATGTTTCACAACACTGGCAGGGCGCAGCGTAGCGTGTTGTGTTTCTGGACCAGACCGGGGCACATGCCGACAGGAAGTCTCCATAAGTAGTCAGGATCTCACCGTCACGCCACGGCATGGAGCCTCTGTCGCCAAGCTGGTGAACATGCTTGAAACGAGAGCAGACTTCAATGGTTAGCAGCATACGCTTGCACAAGGAAAGGTGGCTACAGGGTTAGCTGCTAGGATTAGCGTTTTGGGTTAGGGTTTAGGGTTGAGGGTTAGCTACCCCGAAAACATCACCCTAGTGATACATCTCAGTGGACCAGGGGCGTGAGCTACAGTTTGTCTTGTCCGTCAGATTAATCAGGACAATCTCAACCGACTAGTTTGTCCGACAGTCTAGGCTAGACTGCAGACTATTTGAGATTCTTTTTTTCTGTAAATATGTCAAATACTGAATGCGACCAAATCCATTGATGAAAACAGGTATCATGGTATTTCGATGTTTCAGGGAAATACTTTTACAAATTGTCTCTACATAGATTTGAAGTCAAAACCTTCCCAACATCCTCAGCACTACGATAAGATGTCCGGCCGTGAAAACGTGCCCGTCACCGCCCCAAGTGGACACATTTTTAAAATAATCAATTCCCATTTTCCCACCTGGAATTCTCATTGTCCCACCTGGAGGAAAGTCTGATGTAAAAATGGATCCGCTGCAAGTCCCCTTGGCTGTTTCCTAACAGGATGTGTCTGCAAGTCAGGGTGTGCATCTGTGTGTGTGTGTGTGTGTGTGTGTGTGTGTGTGTGCATCTGCGTGTGTGTGTGTGTGTGTGTGCTCGTCTAAGATTGACTGGGTGTTTAACAGTGTGTATGAGCACAACCTCTTGTTGACCTCACTAAGCATCACATTCTGTCAAAGTTTAATCAGTGCTCCCCTTATTATTGCCTCAGCTTTTTTCCCTACTTTTTCTTTCTGTGCATGTCACTCCTGTCACCTCCATCTTTTTCTCTCTCTTACACACACATACCTGCTCTCACACACACACACACACACACACACACACACAAAATCTCACCTTTATGAGACAGGAAAGAAGCGGATTCCGTCTCGCACCAACGAAGTTTTGAAAGAAGTGTGTGTGTGTGTGTATATGTATGTGTGTATGTGTGTGTGTGTGTGTGTGTGTGTGTGTGTAATTCTTGACGCTTGTCAGAAACACATTACAAGAAATAACACAATCTTGTCAGCATATTAAGTATAAGTAAATTGATGCAGTGTGTCTGTGTGTGTGTCTGTGTGTGGGTCTGTGTGTGGATTTATGTGTGGGTCTGTGTGTGGGTCTGTGTGTGTTTGTGTGTCTGTGTTTGGGTCTGTGTGGGTCTGTGTGTGTGGATCTGTGTGGGTGGTCTAAACATTGAAATTGAAATTTCTGTCTGAAAAATAAATGCCTCGCTGACAGGTGTCAAACAATTGTTTGACATTCCGTTACATACAAATGAAGATGGAGGACATGCATCCAAGTTCTGCCACTCACACACACAAACACACACACAAACAAACACACACACACACACATACAGTGCAGCAATCTTTCTCTTAAGATTCTGTTCACTTTTTTGCTGACGTAACATAATCAATAAAGTGCAAATTCAGAACTGAGGGAGAGTGTGTGTGTGTGTGTGTGCGTGTGTGTGTGTGTGTCAGTTGGTGAGTCTGTTTGTCTGTGTGTGTTTCTGTGTGTGTGTTTGTTTGTGTTCAATTGCATAACTTGTATGGATGGGCCTTCGTGCTTGCTGTTAGATCTGCCTTGAGAAATCCCCTCAGGGAGCTCACACTCCTCACAGGAAATACACACTCACACACCCCTTTACATCGTTCTCTATACTCTGATTTTTAACATGTTCATACAGGCATACATTCGTACTAAGTTACTGAACATTTTAATTCATTTCTTACAATGCAACTGTCCCTAAAATGTATATGGTGGAAATAAAAACTAGACATAATCTGACTTCCGTATTTGGTCTTGGGACCTGGACAAACAAATCTTTTCCCCCCACAGTGTGTTTATTTTTTCCTCTGACCCAGTATCGATTCTGTGCTCTCTTTACACAGCTGGGTCACTCCCAGTTCCTTGGCAAAATTAAACGTCTGTCAAATTCCCCAAGATGTCAATATACTGTCCACATTCAATCCCAGCAACTAAGTGCAACAATGAACACCATTAGAGACAGGTAGGCTTGCTTAGGTAGATTTGGATGAGGTTGATGGATGAGGATGGTGGATGATGATGTTGGTTGAGGGTAATGGATAAGTATGGTGGTTGATATATATATATATATATATATATATATATATATATATATATATATACGTATACCCACACAATATAATGTATATCTTGTATACATGAGCGAGAGAGATTTTTTTTTCAACTGCAAACTTCGCAGATTCCTGAAACTATTCAATATCCCCCTTGCTTTAGGAAAAACCTGAGGACCAGTTATATTATTCAAAGACATCCTCAGACCAGTTTAATGACATCCTCAGACCAGTTGAATTCATGCTTAACTAAACAATTAATGAATAGGTGCTTGGAGACATTTCGTCCAGGCTCCTTCAGAGTCCAATTTGATGTTTTGATCTGTGCTGAGTCCAGAAGATTTAGAAGACCCAGTTTAAGGACCCAGTTTCATTTCAAACCTCGATCGATGCCAGGTGGATTTTTTTCAACACCGTTATCATGTTACAACAGATTAAACGCTTCACCTTGCTACGTTTCCCAGTTTAAATAAATGTTGAATAAATTCCAGGGTCTTGTTACACTGTTTGCATTCAGGGACAGGATGTTAAAGTGGGAATCTGCGCATTAGTCAGGGCCGCAGCTCCATAACAAAAAAATGGTGGAGTAGTTTGGTCGAAATGAAGATGCACTGTTTGGCGAAAATAAAACACTGACTTTTATAAAAGAACCTCAAACTGACCATAAGAATGGAGGCGGTGGCAGTATGGTTTGGGTCTCCTTTGCCTTTTTTTCTTTTTGAGACATGAATTACATATTTTACCAGAGAATACCTGAGCAGAATGTGAGGCCATCTGTCAAAAAGCTGAAGCGGAACCGAACATGAATCTTGCAACAGGACCCTGATCCCAAAGAAACAAGCAAAGTAACAACAGAATGTTTTAATAAGTAGAAATAGAGGTTTATGTCAAGTGAAAATCCAGATATCAAACCTATCGAAATGCTGTGGGGCGTCTTAAAGCGGGCCTTGTCTGCAAGAAATACTTTTTACATGACACTGTTGAAGCAGTAGTGTGAAGAATAGTGGCCAAAAAGTTCTTCCAATCAATGTTAGAGACCGGTAGACAGGATGTTATGTCAGCCATTGAGGCTAAGGTTGAACTTATTTTTTTCTGCACTACGAAAATTTTTCTTTCTATACCAACGTAGGTCCCAAAACAGAAAATGTAATTTCAAAATGATCCATTGAGCGACCATCACAAAATAATAACACTTACTGGCTGAGTAGAAATCAAGATTGAATAGGAAAACGATTTAAACATGTTCTGGTACTAGAGTGAACAGTATCTTAAAGTATTATACTGTATTAAAGAACTCAAGGGAGATTAGCACTTTTATTCATTTTCTGACATTGTGGAATTCACCAAATCTCCCACACACACTGGTTTCCCCAGGCTGCTCGACAGTGCCGGGACTTCGGTCATCATCAGACTCTTCTGACATGAACATTATGTTGTGTACCAAGAGGCCACCTGCCGAGCCCTGTGACACGGTGAGAATGACAAGTCGAATTGATAGGCAATTAGCATAGCATTATTAGAGACTGCACAGGGGAAAGTGACACTTGGCAGTTTCTCACACCGGGAGTTATACAGCGGGGTCAAACAGACGTATCAGGGAAGGGCCTTTAACCAGAGTAAATTATCCACCCAAGCCACAGACGTTCCTCTTTCCCACTGTAGGGAACAAGCGGTGGTTAAGGTCTGTGACCTGTGACCTGTGACCTGTGAAACACTAGATTTTACCCAAGTCCTCCCACACACTTTGATGTGTACTGAAGCTCTCACACGCGTACACCCACACATATTCACGCATGACATGTACATGCTGATACAAATATTCATGCATGACATGCACATGCTAATAAACATATTCATGCATGACATGTACATGCTAATACAAATATTCATGCATGACATGCACATGCTAATAAACATATTCATGCATGACATGTACATGCTGATACAAATATTCATGCATGACATGCACATGCTAATAAACATATTCATGCATGACATGTACATGCTAATACAAATATTCATGCATGACATGCACATGCTAATAAACATATTCATGCATGACATGTACATGCTAATACAAATATTCATGCATGACATGCACATGCTAATAAACATATTCATGCATGACATGTACATGCTAATACAAATATTCATGCATGACATGCACATGTTAATAAACATATTCATGCATGACATGTACATGATAATAAAGATATTCATGCATGACATGTACATACTAATACAAATATTCATGCTTGACATGTACATGCTAATACAAATATTCATGCATGACATACACATACTAATACAAATATTCATGCATGACATGTACATGCTAATAAACATATTCATGCATGACATGTACATGCTAATAGACATATTCACTTTTGTTAATTGGTTGTCCCTATGTTGCAGATCATGAATTGTGATAACAGTAGTATGATATCACTGGAATGATAACAGTGATACAATATCAGTGGAATGATATCACTGGAATGATAACAGTGGTACAATATCAGTGGAATGATATCAGTGGTATGATAACAGTGGAATGCTATAAGTGGTATGATATCAGTGGAATTATATCAGTGGAATCATATCAGTGGTATGATATCAGTGGAATGATATCAGTGGTATGACATCAGTAGAATGATATCAGTGGTATGATATCAGTGGTATGATATCAATGGAATGATGACAGTGGAAATATATCAGTGGAATGATATCAGTGGTATGATATCAGTGGAATGATATCAGTGGAATGATATCAGTGGTATGATATCAGTGGAATGATAACAGTGGAATGATAACAGTGGAATGATAACAGTGGTATGATATCAGTGGTATGATACCAGTTGAACTATAACAGTGGAATGATAACAGTGGTACGATAACAGTGGTACGATAACTGTGGTATAATAAGTGCAGATGGCCACTTGCTGTTGGGAGCATGGTCATTGTCTACAACGACAACATAACATTTGGAGTCTAGCTTTGATCTTATCGGAACTAGTATGTCTGACCTAGATCCTGTTTCTAAACTTAACCTCTGTGGCATTCTCCACCTACTCTGCTTCCCTCTTAGTTAGCCATGTTTCTCCTGAGACCCTGAATTCTATTACAGCTATGACCACTTATAACCTCTCTGGTCTTAATTTTCTTTGGCTTTCCAAGTTCCATTCATTAATTTTGAACAGTTTATTTCCCTCTCTTAGCCCGTTCCCTCCATCACTCATTCAACAGTTTTGTTTGATTTGGCGTCATTATGTGTTTTGTTTGGTAATTAGTATTTCTCCCTTGTTATTATTTTTTAGTGAGCTGGGGAATTTAATGTGTTGACTTGTGCCAGTGCTGGATTTTGTATTTATTCAGATGTTGAATTCATTGTCTCCTAACCTAAGCTGTGCGTAGGGGAGTACTGTGTAAATGGGGCCCCTTTCGAGTGTAGTGAAAACTGCACACGTGTTTTTAAAGGTTTCCATTAGAAAGCTAACATGTTCCATTTCGCCATGTGTCGGATTTTCACAGTATTCACCCTACAGTACATAGCGCTAAATTGCCTCATGCCTCTGCATATCGACATGTTAGTTTTTTATTATCATTAATATCATTGTATATATTTCCTCTCTGTGTTTTTTTATTATTTTTTTATCGACTAGTGCTTTTGGAAAATAACCTGTGTGTAAGCATTACACAATTTGTCTATACCTGCAGTTATTGAAGCATGTGACAAAGACAATTTGATTTGATCTAGTCAGCCCGCTACAGAACGAAAAAAGAGTGAAAGAACAGCCAGTGTCTGACTCAGAGAGCAGTGAGCCAGACTTGGATAAACCAACCGAAGATTATCCACCAGTATATTGCTTTGTCTCTTCCTCGTTGGCACGCAGGCACACACACATACACGCACACACATACACGCACGCATGCACACACATACCCAGAGACCAAGGCTTTCTCGTAGCGAGCCTCTCACGCGGCTTGGCTGAATACTCTGGTGTCTGCGTGGTCCTAAAGTGGCAGCTTCTACTGTATTACAGTGAAATTATAAAACTCAGGTGGGAGAAACAATGTAATTTCAGGAAATGGAGGGGTCACGACCCCATTCCGAGAGGAAGTTCCTTGCCTGGAGTAAGTGGATCTTGCAGTAGAACCCTCAAAAATCTCTGTCGGAAATAGAACACAAAACACTGACAGAATATTGCCTCCTGAATGAAAACTAAGATGAACAATAAACAGGTGCGCCATTTGTAGTCACGGTTTAATGTCGAACATCATTGTCTGCCTTGTATTATTTTGTAGGTTTAATCATTTTATGTACACAGAGAAGTATAAAGCAAAAGCGATATGCCGTGTTCAGCTGTGTACCCCAGTCAGGACTGTCCTGGTAAAGACAGTTCATTCTTCCTGATATCCTGACTCCTTACATGTCTGGCAGGCTGTTCTTCTGAAAATGTCCCCAGAGAAGTCACGATCAATTATTCAATATTGTTCAATTAAAGTTCAGATGGCTTTGCTACACCAGTGTTTGCTAATGCTAACAAGCGAACAAGCTTGTTACCTTACATTTGTTACCTTACATTGGGTTGGCCTGATGGCAAAGTATGACGACCAGCTAAAACATTGTTCAGATAAATCTGAAAATAGTGAGTGTCTATGTGTGTGTGTGTGTCTGTGTGTTTGCGCGCACATCGGGGGGTGACATCCCACTGGCTTGCCCTTCAATGGCCCAGAAGGAAAAAAACATGGTCAGCCCTTTTTCACTTCTATTTTTCGTTACGTTCTCCTCCGCCATTGGACAAAACAAATCGTGCCTACGGCCATACTCCTTTCAGCACTCCAAAACCAACAGCGTGTTTTCCAGAGTGTTTTGTGTGGGAGGGCCGTGTGTACGTTTCTGAACGAATGTCGAACCTGACCCACACCACTTTAGCCCTCCCTCCCTCCCTCTCTCTCTCCTCCATCTCCCCAGCCATGCTTTTATACTTCTGTAAAGTGACAGGAGACACCCTCTCACCCTGACCTCCACTCTTAACCCTCCCCTCAGCCCCCTGTCACTACCCCCCTCAATCCTCACCCTCTTTCTCGCACTGACAGTCAGACACACACACACACACACACACACACACACACACACACACTGTGTGTGAGGGCCCTTGGGGAAATGTCTATTAAAGGATCATCCATCATCACATATAATTTTAATCTGGCAAAAAAAAAAAAAAACGCTTACACAGCAGGAAAAAAGAATCCACTGCAACCTGCATGTGTGAGTCCCTCCACCATCCTGGAGAGGCTACACACAGCGCACACGCACGGACAGATGCGTGTGAGTGAATTGTGTGTCAGCGGGTTTGTGTTGGATCCTGCTTCTACGTGCGCGTGCGCGTGCGCGTGTCTCTGTGTCGTGCGCGTGTTTGTCTCCATAGTTATACTGCCTCAGGGCAAATCTGCTGTTGTTCAACTTCAACTGCTGTTTTAACGGTCTGAGTCTGATCAAGTAGTTATGGTCCATTCCCTCCCTCTCACACTACCCCACTCGTTTTCTCTCTCTCTCTCTGTCCCTTTCGCTCACTCTCTAATTCCAACCTCACTTTCCATCTCTCACACACAATATGAGTCTGGTCAAGTAGTTATGCTCCATTCTCTCTCTCTCTCTCTCACTCTCCCTCTGTCTCTCTGTCTCTCTGTCTCTGTCTCTGTCTCTGTCTGTCTCTGTCTGCCTCTGTCTCTGTCTCACCGACGTCAACATCTCCAGGAAGTACTTCTGCAATGTGAGCCTAATAAAACGCCTAAACCCAGTTATGTAATGATTTCATTTTGTCATCCTGTTTGATGATGAACTGAAATCCCGCGTGGTTCAGTAACCCAGTTCTATCCCTCCTGCTTCTCTTCTGCATACGCACACGTCCCCCCTGACCCCTGATCAGATTTAAAAGCATCGGGGCAAGTAACTACTCCTTGTAGTAACCAGACCATTCCTGTTACATTTATGCTGCGAGGATAAACGAATGTACGCTGCACCAACTGCAATGGTATTTCATTAAATAGGTACTTTATTAAATGGAAATGAACGACAGAACTGAACAGCTCCCGTGTCAAAGGCTGTTACCACATCAGGCCGCGGAGAGTCATTGGACTCCAGGGAAACTAATATAACGAGGGGCTGAGGGGGTTACCTGAAAACCTCCTGTCCCTGGAACGCTGATGAACCCCTGTTTGACACTTTTTAGACTCATCCCAGTCTGGACTAAGAAGATGCGCTACCTTTTTTAAATGAACGTCCAACCAATGGCCTGGTGGGGTCTCACGCTTCCAGGGCACGTTTACAGCCGTGGCACATGGTTGGGGGCAGTATGCAGCTCCTTCAGCCAGAAACTCTCTTTCATAACTGTCCCACTGGAAAGAAACCATGAAATGTTAGAGATGTATATAAAAAAAAAATAGTTTGGGTATTTCTTCATCCGGTCACTTTATACAGAAAGCGGGGCCTTTAGGAACTCAGTCCAGGATCATTCATGTGGAAAGGACATTGGTGGAACCTGTGTAAATAATTCATAGAGAAGAGACCAATGATGTGATAGATTTCTTAGAATAGATTTTCACCTTTTGGATGGCCTGCGATGTTCTCTCCCTCTCTTTTTCTCTGTAATCCTCTCTTTCCGATAACTCTATCAATCTTCTCCATCTTTCTCTTCATCCTTCGCTTTATAATTCTTCATCCTTCTCTTCATCCCACTCTTCCTCAATCTAAAGGGTTAAAACGCTTTTGTGTGAAGGACACTAACCTTTTTATCTTTCTCTATATCTCCTTTTCCCTTCATCTCTTCATCCTGCTATTTCTCTGTTTCATAGATGCTGAGTGGTGTTTTGCAAATGAAAGACCTGTGGTGTCAAGGAGAGGGGGGAGAAACAAGAATGGGAAGAGAAAGGGGGGTGGAGAGGAGAGAGAAACTGAGGGGTAGTGAAAGCAAGAGAAAGGTGGAGAGACAGAAGGACCGTGTGTGAAAGAGAGAGCATTTCTCTGCCAAGGACTTTTCTAGGGAACCAAGCGGCCACCTCTATCTTTCTCTCTCCCTCCTCCTCTCTCACCCCCCCGCGATCTCTCTGCTCCACTGACTTGACCTTGGTTACCACCTCTATCAAATAACTCCCTTCTCATTTTTCTACCTCGCTATCCTCTCTCCCTTCCACTCCTCCCTCTTTCTCCTGTGTTTGCATTTGTTGTCGTTTGTCTTCTCTCCCTCCCTCTCTTCCCTTTCCCCATCTCTCTTCTCCAACTTTAGTGCTGATTGGATCTAATCTTCCCATTCTACCCCTTGTCTCCCTTCTTTATCATTTTTGTTGCTTCTTGCTTTTGCTCATTTCTTTCCTCTTCTCCTCTCATCCATTTGACTTTATCTTTCTCCACTTTTCTCTGTCCATCCCACCTCTCTCCTCTCTCTCTCTCCCATCAGTTGAAAAACAGTCTGCAGCTCTTTGTAAAGTTCCTCGATCAGCACATCTCTCTGCCTTGCTCTGCCTGTCACTTTCACTGGAGATCCACCAGATTTAGCACAGGGACACACACGCGCGCGTGTGCGCGCACGCAATTTTCTGTCTGGCATTTGACACAGCGTAATCAGAGAGGTCTGAGATTTGAACTGTTTGAGTGTGTGTGAGCGCGTGTGTGTGTGTGTCTCCTCAATATCCTATCTCATATTAAAAGCTTTTTTCTCTACCAGCTATTCAAAGGTCAAATTTCGCCCGAGCGTTCAAGTCTGTTAAATTACTGCACTGCTATTGTACTTACACACACACACACGCACATACACACACACACACACACACACACACACACGCACACGCACATACACACACACCCACACACACACACACACACTCACACACTCACCAGCCTCAGGGGAAAACACTCTAACTAGGCTACAACGTTCTACTAAAATCCCATCAACGTTGTGAATATGTTGTGTCAGCCCTGCCACTGTGCCTATATTGTGTCAGCTGTGTGTGTGTGTGTGTGTGTCTCAGTGCTACTGGGCCAAAGATGTATCTTATTGCATATTTAAAAATGTTATGTTGAAATTATATTACCAACGTAAAATAGATAGAGACCAAATGGGGATAGGTAGAGAATGTGAGAAAGAAAATAAGCGAGAAACTAGGTAGGTACAGATAGTGAGGAAAATAGTGAAAGAGACAGAGAGAGAGGAGAAAGAAAGAGAGGTAGGGAGAGTGATAAAGACAGAGATCAACATCAACAGAAACTAATGTATCTATTTGAATGTACGGAAGACCTTGGGAAAGCAGGGATCGGAGAACAGAATGGTTCAGTGGCACTTGATTCCTCTACATTGGTTTTACTCTGAATCATTTCCTCATTCAACTGAGCACGAATCACTTAGAAAGACAGACAGACCAACAGACTGAGACAGTCAGCAAGGGACAGAGAGACAGTGTGTGTGTGTGTGTGTGTGTGTGTGTGTGTGTGTGTGTGTGTGAGCCGTTTTAATGAATGTATGGGGTTTGATGTATGCTTGAGGGTCAACAGGCTTGGGTCCATTTTAATTTTCACTGTGTGTGTGTGTGTGTGTTTTAGGTCTAAATATACTAATGAGGACAAAATGTCCCCATGAGTATAGTAAAACCACAAGAAATAGGACTCATGGGGACCTTTTGCCGGTCCGCATGAGGGAAAAGTCAATTTCTGGCTCAGGGTTTAGGTTTAGGGTCAAACTTAAGATTAGGGCAAGGGAGCAGGCAATATGTATTTTCTGGTCCCCAGGAGGTTATCTATTTTTTTGTTCGTTTTTTCATTGTTTCTCTGGTTTCTGAGTGTGATGTCTGTTGTAGTAAATGCCCACGGGCTTCCCTCCAGCTCGCGTTGTGTCGTTTTCTTCTCCACACAGCTACAACTGACGTACAGAGAAAGGACAGTCCTCAACCCTGAACAGCTACCGGCTCATAAGATGACAAATAAGTACCTGAGTTTTACATTGATTAACCACACAAGTTTATAGTTAACACATCCATTTTTCAGAAGCTAGGTGGAGGGCCTGCAGGGCCAGAAGACCAGTTAGTCGGGAGAGAATCGGACTGTGAATGCCCGTCGTCGACGTCCTGAATGATTCCAGGACATTCCGGAATGTTCACGCCTCCCGCCTCGACCTCCCAACACTCCAAAATGTACCCTGGGGTAGACGGAGCGGCCCGGGCACAGGTCAGCCGCCCACGGGTCAGTCCGGGTCACGCTATGACCCTCAGCAACCAGCCATCAGTCCGGAAGGGAATGTCTGGTATCCAGGTCAGTCAGTCAGCAGAACAGCTCCCTGTTTGCACAGATACACATGTACTGGTACCGAGAATCTGTCATGATGAACTGTACAGATACACATGTACTGGTACCGAGAATCTGTCATGATGAACTGTACAGATACACATGTACTGGTACCGAGAATCTGTCATGATGAACTGTACAGATACACATGTACTGGTACCGAGAATCTGTCATGATGAACTGTACAGATTCACATGTACTGGTACCGAGAATCTGTCATGATGAACTGTACAGATACACATGTACTGGTACCGAGAATCTGTCATGATGAACTGTACAGATACACATGTACTGGTACCGAGAATCTGTCATG
>JACXGJ010013245.1:0-16625 GCA_016801105.1 Esox niger | reverse complement strand
AGAACTGCCTCAGTGCTAAACTTACTGGATATCTCTGACTCTGCTAATCTCTTAGAACTGCCTCAGTGCTAAACGTTCAGGATATCTCTGACACCGCTCATACATTTTTGCTAAACTCCTGATCACTAGTCAGTATAATGATAGAATAAAGAAAACCTGCTGTGTACCATTTTCCAGTATTTATAAAGAGCAATCAACTGATATCCTGTTGTCTTTCACAGCTAAGACCAGTGTCAGAGCAAGAGAATCACAGGCAGAATGGAGATGTGAAATGGACACATTAGGTCATGCATGTGCATATTATTGTTCCGCCAACAGACTGAGTGAACTTAGTCCTTCATCCGTATCCCAACTCATCTCCTCATGGTAGAGGTTTGATTAAAATGATCTACTGCGGCATTAGTGGCATTAAAAGGCATGATCAAACACCTTCTGGTAACGGGCACAGAGTCCAAACTCATGGGTTGTAGAAGCCCAGTGGCAACACTTCTCTTCCGCGTTTTTACAGTTTTTCCAGAATTTGATCAGATTTACTGTTACATTTAGAGGGTGTTTTTATATAGTATAGAAATAACATCCGATGTGTCCAGGTGCTGGGTCTGTTCTGCCCTCTTATCTTCACAGAATGGGGATGCTTATCTGACATGGTAATTAAAAACACTAGTCAAATCCTTTAATGCCAGTTCATCCCCTGGAATGGCAGAAATGCAATTATGCTTACTTTTGTAAAGGTCATGTAAAAAAAGCTTAGTTATTGACATTCCTAAAATTTCTCTTAGCGATTACATGCAATTTGGCAACTTAAAACTCTGACATTGCTAATACATGCAATGATTGCCAATATCCAGTTAAAACGCATCGCACTCAGCTCTTTAGTAACACAACCCGATTCATGTGATTTCAAGTCTCGGTTAAAATCCCCAGGTATATTGTTACATAATTGGAATATTAATTATATTTTATACTTAAAGCTAGCAATACAAATTGTTTGTGATTGGAGACAGACTTAAAGGTGATTGTTTTCTTCACCCAACCAATCTGCTCTAATGATGTACCATAACAAGGTATATTTTCTATCCAATACATGATTTTGACTCATGAAGTGTCTAGGGGTGTCTAAGTTCAACAATACATACTAATATTCATGCAGCAAGACCCAAGTCCACTAAAACTATAACTTATCCAATACATGATACAAAATATGTTAATTTGCTAAAAAACAAATGAAAACAGACAGGATAGAGTTGGCTTTCTGCCTGTCATTAACGACTGTCTACAGTTGACCTGGCATGATGACAACTCCTCATGTTATCAACACTTCTAGCTGACTCATAATGGTCTCTTGTATTCCTCTCCCCTGAATACCTTAGACAGCATAATGTAATGGAATGACTCCCTCTGCCCAGCCAGACAAGGAACGACTTTGGCCTCGTCCCAAATGGCGCCCTGTTCTTCAGGTAGGGTAGAGGTTCTCTCCTTTGGGACTCTCAGACATTCAACAGTTCAGCATCACACCTGATTCATCTAGTCAAAGGCTGGAAGATTAGTTGACGAAGGGAGTCAGGCGGGCAGCTCTGGGACGGACGGCCTGGGGTGGACGGATGGCCGGGGGTGGACGGATGGCCGGGTGTGCATGGACGGCCTAGGGTGGACGGATGGCCTGGGGTGGACGGATGGCCTGGGGTGGACGGATGGCCTGGGGTGGACGGATGGCCTGGGGTGGACGGACGGCCTGGGGTGGACGGATGGCCTGGGGTGGACGGATGGCCGGGGGTGGACGGATGGCCGGGGGTGGACGGATGGCCTGGGGTGGACGGAGGGCCTGGTGTGGACGGACGGCCTGGGGTGGACGGATGGCCTGGGGTGGACGGATGGCCTGGTGTGGACGGACGGCCTGGGGTGGACGGATGGCCGGGGGTGCCATTAAGAAAACGGTGTGTGATTCGTCAGTGTTCATATCACGTCCTCACTCCTGCCTGGAACTCTGTCATGCAGGAGAACCCCCAAGGCTACAAGCGTGTCTAGAACCTGTCTGAAAGGACTGTAGCCTGCACTGACTCAACAGAAACACTCATTCGAACACAACTTTGTGTATGCAGAGACAGAAAGTCTGGGAGTGGACGGATGGCTGGGGTGGTCTCCCACAGAGGAGTGATGGTTTCAAACCGCGCTGTTCTCTCTGGGGGATAAAAGTGTTTTTATTGTTGTAACAAGTGCGTTAAAAGTGGACGCCCCTCTCCCCTGAAAAAATGCTGCAGAACAGAAAGAGGCTGTAGCCAGTATGAGTGTTGGGCCACCGCAAAGACCAAGGTTAGGTCCCGAAGAGCTCCCTGTTCTCGGTCTAACACGTTTTCACCACCACTTTTCACCGAAAGAAGTGCCCCGAAGAGGATCAACTGCCACGCCCCCTCCCGATTTGGGACTCAGAAGTATAATAAGAGAGTTATGACCTAGTTTATGTGGAAAAGGAAATTCCACTCTGCGCAGGAAGTTTAGGAATCACCATGGAAATGAGGGCAAAACACAGTTCCCTCGGCTAAGCAGGTTTTCCAATAACGCCTCCCTGACAGAGTTTTGAGGGGAAATTCATTAAACAGCCAGCAGCCTCATTCAACAGCCAGCAGAGTCAAATGCTCTGCTTTGCTCTGTGGGCGTCTTCCATCTGTACAGACCAGGATGACTGATACTGACCACAGACTCTGACATGCGTGAATGAGCTGAACTTACTGAAATAACACGTTTCTGTGGTAATGAACACAAGCAACCAACGGAGACCCTGGTCGAACCTCGGCGCAACTATCCTCAGCGCACTGGACTGCCCAAAGCCGTTGACCTCCATTGACCCTTCAGTCTGACGTCGCGCTGACGTTGAAACGAACGCGGTGTCTGGCGCCGGCAGGACCATAGCGGCACACCTTGGTGGTTGGAGCTCCGGACGGGAAGACCCAAAGTTTGCCGTTTGGAACAGCTATCAGAAATGCTGTTGAGCAAGGCTTTTGACCCTGAGCCATCCTCTAAACTGGTCCGGATTAGAACGCCTCCTGAGAATGTCTTCTGTCACGCGTTGAACCTCCAGACGTTGCCCAACACTCCCCTCAGCACCACTGAGATGGCTTACATTTTTCACTTAAACTGACACACCTGAGGTAATTAGTCAAAGGCTTAATGACCACAGGACTAATTGAATAAGGTGTGCCGTTTAAGTGATATCTGGAAAGAGAGTGGGAAAACCCGGCCTGAAATGGCGTCATGGAGACGGGTGGAGGGCAGAGTCTGCTGGAGCTCCTGGAATGCAGGTCACAGAGTCATGAGTCAACATCTCACCCAGACGCCCACCACCCGACATGAGACATGGGCAGGTCGGCAAGGTGACAGCGAACGCAGCAATGAAACATGGCGTGACAATCGTTTTATGACCCTGCGCTCGACGGACAAATTATTGGAACTCTGAAAGCTTGTTCCTGATCCCTGCTGACTTTCTGGACATGTCTACTGGGGCAAAGAGACCTTGTGTCTTCACAGGCCTTTCCTGTTCTAATAAATGTTAAATAAGTCAACTTCTTTGACAACCTAGTTGTTGTAGCTGGCTGAAGCGTATGCCGTGCCTCCAAACACATGTCAGCCTTCACGACCTGGCTTGACCAAGTAGAGCGGTTCTGCCACGAGTTATCTCTGGCAAGGCCTTCCTATGTATGTGTCTTCAACCGACTCCTGGAAGGCAAAAAAGGTTTGCTGTAAAGGACTGAAAGGAGAAAGCGCTAACTGCCAAACGCAGACCTGAGAGATGCATTGCTCATATGAGAGAGAGGAGCTGGACAAGGCTATCAAGAATAGGGTTTCTAAGGGCTCTTCAGTGATCACTGTCTTTTGTTTTATAGAGATATTTAATAACCCCGTCTGAAATCTCTTCCAAGCAGATTTACATATCAGACACATGCCTTTTGGCTAAACTAGGCTCTGTGCTGGACACATATTTCAGTTCATATCTCATATGAAGCTTTAACTGCAGAGATACAATAATATAGTACTTTATTTAATTCTGTGGCTTTAAGAGCCAACATTCTTGGCAAGAATTAGGAAAATATGTGCATCACAGACTGAGAAAGGGAAATTCTGCCTGTCCCATTCTGATCATCAATCATGGGAGTTTCATTCCTTGGTTTAATAGACAAAAAACATAAACCTTTATAAAAATATAAAAATAAATGTTTTCTCTACAGACCATTGACGGCACTATGTTGCCCTAATGTTCCAATTTAGAGCTCAATATGATATACTAAACTCACTTAATGTTCTATTCTGAAACATAGAACTTACCTGAGTGGAATGGAATGTTTTAGAAATTAGAACTGACCACAACGGAATGGAATTAGTTCCAGAACTCACATTAACACAGAGTGGAATGGAGAATGGAACGTGGAATTGTACATAGAATGAAGCAGAGGGAAATGGAATGTATTAAACTAACCCACAACTAATGAAACACGTTCAAGGATTTACAGCTAACAAACGATACAATTGTAATATTGATGCACCAAGACCAGAGTCTACTAAAACTAGAACTTAGAACAAACCCAAGAGGAATGCACAGACCTGCGATATATTTATTACTCCAGGAGGAGGGTCAATTCCAGATATTTCTGAGTTGTTGGATTGTGCGTCACTGTTCAGCTGTGTGAAATGCCACAGACATTCCTCAGTGCTGAGGGTGTTGTTTGATTAGGAATCATTGAAAACAGACTGTGGAGGACGGTGGAAAACATCTGTGCAGAATGCACGCAGATGCCACGAGAACAGGCGCTGAATGTGTTGATTGAAACACAGTACGGTCAAACTGCAAGAATTTGATTGGCTGAATAAAAAACAAATGCTCACTTCAACTGTAATAGACATTGCCTGGTATGTCTTGCCTGTGTTTCCGCCGAACGTTCTATACGCCTGCGTTAATTTTCTTGAGTTATCACTTTCATTCACTCTGTCATTTTGTGTAAAACCTACACGAGACTGATGCTGCTAGTTATTTTATTGATTGGGACGTAAAAGTGAACAGAAGGATTAATTTTATGAACCATGTTCATTTCCATCATAATGAGTATTTTCTTGTCATCAACTGTAGAGGCCTCCATTGATCAAGCAGGTTCCTGAACAGTGCTCCCTTTCTTTCTATGTCCCGCCTAGTGTTTAGATTCTGTCTCTGATTGATCTGATTTATCCGCCTCATGGTGGCCAGCTTGTCTTGCCTTGACACTTCTTTGTCAGGCACTGGCATCAGACCGAAAATGCAAATGCAAACCGTAGAATCAACTAGATATTGACAGCTCCCTTGTCCATCTGCCAACAATGCAAATGAACCTGCCTAACAAGGAACAGCTGTGAAGCCAATTGTCCAAATCCTTTTGGCACCCTATAAACAGGCAGGCACAGTGTACAAGACAACTGGTCTGATATGGATGTAAACACACTCTAATTTGAGCCAATTGTCTGCATTTTAACCCCAAATAAAATTTGGATCATTTGAAACCCAGATTGAAAAGAGTCTTGGATTAAAAAAGTCGAGCACAATGGTGATTGTCCAGGACTACGCTCAATCTGTGAGTTTACAGTAGTTTAACACTGAGCCCTTTGAGACGCTTCTTGAAACATTGCAACTTGTGTGAATACATGTGCCTATTGTCTATTGATAAAGACAGGCTTGGCCTCTTGGTAGAGTTGTTATCAGAGAGGATGGCACAGCTGACAACTATAAAGAAGTCCACTGGACAAAAAACTCTGTATTCGCTTTCCTGGTCCTGAATGAGGGCTCAATGTGTCTGGCTGAGTGTTTGTCTGTGTGCGTATCAGTGTGTGTGTGTGTGTGTGTGTGTGTGTGTGTTTGTGTATGTGTCAGTGTGCGTGTCTGTGTGTTTCAGTATGTGCTTCAGTGTGCGTGCAGGGAACGTGTCAGTGTGCTTCAGTGTGCGTGCAGGGAACGTGTCAGTGTGTGTCAGTGTGCATGCGGAGAACGTGTCAGTGTGTGTCACTGTGCGTGCAGGAAACGTGTCAGTGTGTGTCAGTGTGCGTGCAATGAACATGTCAGTGTGCAGGAAACATGTCAGTGTGGGTCAGTGTGCAGGGGACATGTCAGTGTGTGTGTCAGTGTGCATGCGGGGAACATGTCAGTGTGCAGGGAACATGTCAGTGTGTGTCAGTGTGCAGGGAACATGTCAGTGTGTGTCAGTGTGCAGGGAACGTGTCAGTGTGTGTGTCAGTGTGCAGGGAACATGTCAGTGTGTGTGTCAGTGTGCAGTGTACCCATGGTGCCAATGGTGTAATGTGATGCAGGTTGCTTGCCAACAGTGAAACAGGTGGAAGAGTTGTTTTTCTACCCTGAATTAAGTGTCCTTGTTCGCTGTTGAACCTGCATAGACACAGTACAACATTATGCTACGGAGAACAAAAGAAATAAGCAGGTTTTAGATATATATTAAGGTTTTTATTTCTACGAATGAAATGTTAATGGCATACAAAATTTCCTCATTTCCGATATTCACAGCAACAGCAAACATAAGTGTCAATCAGTCAGAGCCAGTCCACACTAAACCCTGCTGTTTGGTTTTCCTTTGCTTACGTTATAACTTAATAAGATGAATGCAAATCTTTGGCATTAGGTTTCACGCCACTAAATGCTAAAAAGGAAATGATATACAAAATATATTAACTTCTCTCAGTTCAAAATAACAACCTTTCATGTAAACAAAGTCTGAATAGCAGTGAAAAGGGTATTCATAGTTTATATTTCCAACATGGAGCACATGTCCAGCAAATGCTCCATGAGAGAAATAAGAACATCTACAAATTTTCTTTTGAGAAAGTGAAGGACTGTAGAGTTTAAACACAACACTGAATCCTCAAAGGGGTTGAAAAATTCCAGGAGTTCTTAATAAATTAACAGGTTTTCCAGAAGTCCAGAGTAGAAAGATCCAGAATAGAATATGCAAGATATCTGGAATCATAAAATCTACAAAAGACCAGGGAATTTATTGAATGTTCCTGGAGTTTCATGCAATACAGAATCCTCTCAAATTCCAGGCAACCACGATCTTGCAAACCCTGGTATTATCTGAAAAACTAAGAGAACTGTCTGGTACATTCAACACATTTCACCATCCAACCAGATGCACACTGAACTTTAAATTACACATACATAGATACACTTGCGTGTACAAGGGGAAAATTGCATTTTTAACAAACAGCAGATACTTTGCTCTCTGTCGTTGTTTTCAAAGACATGTTTTTGTGTGGTGATCTATTGATAAGATGCTCAAATGGCTCTTGGTAGAAGCCAGCTACCGTAGAGCCTTGGCAGAAATGAATAGAAAAAACCAGCTCCTCAGATCGCCGGGTCACACTCTACATGGTGCATTGGTGGGCCGGAGAGCGTCGGGAAGGAATGCCAGACGATCAGCCCCGGCCTGTCAGCAGGGGAGGGGGATTCTGGGTAAATTTGTTGCCTGGGACCCAAAATGACGTCCCAAATGGCACCCTGAATACTATGTAGAATAAACGCAGTGCACTGTGAAGGGCAGAGGGTGCTATTTGGGCCGATATTCAGGCATCTCAGGCTTCACACCCAAGTGTGGTGAATGACAGCCTCTCCTCTTCGGATCCTCTGTTTCTTAAAGGGGGATGAGTGGATGGACATGCCCCTTCGCAGCGCCCCCAGCCAGTCTAAAGAAGGCCCGTTTCCATTCCGGTTTCAAAGCCACAAAGGCCTCAACATTTCGGCTATTATAAGTAGAGCAAAACAGCACCAACTGCATAGTTTATTTAGGCTCGGGAATGCAGAAGTTGGGTTCGTTAGTGTTTACGGTAGCACAGAGTCACACGGTGGAATGGACTAATCCTCAGACAGGGGGGAGTGGAGAGGTTCCAGCCACTACTGAGATGACTAAGCCCTCCTATTAGTGTCAGAGTATAACTGGAAGGATGCGTGATGGACGTCGCGGAACGAGCCAAAGTAGCCGTGGGACAGTTATGTAGTTCAGCCAGGAATGTTGGGTCGTTTAACTGAGATGCTCAGCTCAAAGTAGCTACCACACGTTCGGTCCATAAGGCAAAGAGACATGCAGTATGGATAGACGTGTCTAAATTAGCAGGGGCTGACACAGAGACACCAGGACAGACAGGCCTTCAGGCAGTTATTGTAAAGGCCCGACAAACATCTCTTCACACAAACACTACGAGCAGCACTTCAATGAGTGTATAAATACATGAAATTATGACACAAATGACATTAGAAATATACGTAAATGCGGCGACTGATTTTGAGGCCGTGCCAGCGATGTGGAATCCCGTCCGTGTACCTTGGACGCTTCTAACGGACAGTGACTGCTGTGGTTCCACTTGACGGGTCAATCAGAGAACCACACAGTTCCTCTTAACCTGCCAGGGGTAGAGAGGGAAACAGCCAAGGGGAGCACAGATCTCCGTTGAGCTTGGTCTTCTTATGGGCGTCGCTCCTGGATTCATTTCTCCAAGAGATGGGTAGGAATCACGTCCCCAAAACCTTCTCCGTGCTGCCTCCAAAACCACAAGGAAATGTCCCGAAAAAAGTTCAGAACCAGAGACAAACGGCCCGAGACAACGTCTTCATTGTCAGCACCCTCCGTCCAGAGATACATCTTTTGAACTTCGTCTTTCTTAAATAAGGATCTCCATCACTTCGATGGCTGGGCTTCTGAGGCTCTCGAATGTGCTGTGCAGCACTTGATTAGGCTCTGGGGTTTCTATAACGGAGAAAGGAACACGGTTTCAGACAATTGGTTCAGCATTAAACAGCACGGTTTTCGCTACATGTATTTACAAACCATAGCTTGAGAGAGATGGCATGAGTAAATGTGTCCTCTACTACTTCCTTTTTATAAAGTTACATCCCAAATGGCCCCCTGTTTCCTATGGGTCCAGGTTAAAACTAGTGCACTGCATAGGGATATAGGGTGCCATTTTTTCTGCGAACCGTCCGCTGTGACACTACGGTTTCAGTTACATTTCAACCAGCACAGATCCGGGCGTAAGTGTTCCTCTATTTATAGGCCGAATTCCTACGTTACAACTTTAATACCACTTTAGGTTTAATTTCCTGTGTATTGTATGTGTCCTGAGTTACACCCCAATGTCATGTCCCAAAACATGTGCAGCTAGCTGGGGATTAAACTTGGATACATGAAGGTCTGGTGTTTCAGTCTGTATGCGTTTTTAGTGCACTGCTTAACTTTAGATTATCTTACCTATACATTACCTTAACACTACATTATCTTGCCTATACATTACCTTAACTCTACATTATCTTGCCTATACATTACCTTAACTCTAGGCTACATTACGGTCTTCTGTATTATGGTTGTACATAATTTTGGCTTTTACATTTAATGCGTTAGAGATGAACTCCAGGAAATTCCTGGTATTCCAAATTCCTGTGTTTTTCTTTACAGGTCTTTACATGTGACACAGTAAACAAGACATGGGGCCTGTTCTGGCTCATAAACGTCAGGCTGAAATGATTCCAAAGCTCACAAGCGGGTGTTTACGCAATGCAAGAGGCACTGGTCAAAGGCAGTTGTCTAAATCATGAATGGTGTGCCATTTGAGACAAACATACATATTTTGTGCATTTTACACATCACGGACAGAGGAGGGGAACGAGCGAAGAGGGCGTCATATGTAGACCGGCCGCAGGACCACCCAAGACCACCCAAGACCTGCCATACCACCCAAGACCATACAAATGACCTGTTCCTGTATTCACCAGTGCAATTTGAGAGCAAGGGAAGGTAGCCTACACCCACCAGAGGACGATGTTTGGGTGGAAGTGGTGGAGGTGGCCTGGACGTTCTCAGCTGGGAGGTCTGTCTCTCGAGCTGCGCCGTCCTGGTCACACTGGCTACTGAAGTCCCTGCCCTGGGGCTTGCAGACGGGGATCGACAGGGGCAGAGCACAGGGGAGTGGTTGGGGGGCTGTGCATAGGGGAGACACTGGAGCAGCCGTCTGGTCATCCGAGAGGCTCTTCCCTGCGAGCAGAAGCAAAAAGAGGTTGGTTAATTCCTGGATCCCACTCTGGCAGAGAGGGACACACACACATCAGTTCCATCAGTTCCTCCTTTGCCTATTCCAGAGATCACATATAGTACACGCATTCCAACTCAAAAGGACGCTGTAGTCTATTTCAGGGGCGTTCCTAGGTCGTCTCCCGGGCAGTCGCACGTTTAAGACGCGCAGCGTTCTGCCTGGCGACGCCACATGCAAAGCAACCGCCAGTTGTTGTGGAGTTAATAGCATGTTCTGTTTTAGACGCGGCATTCCTCTAGGCGTCTCCGTGACCCGTGACCCCCGGGAAGACTAAGGAGCAGGAGGCGACAGCGATGTCACAGTCCTCCAGATACCCCAGCGTGTGGCTACAGTATATCTATATCCGCCAAATGGAACTCCCAGATAGCTGACGGACGGAGCTCTGCGACACAATTAGAACCATTGGCTCCGGCGAGCCCTTCGCCTCTTCACGTCGCCTCATCTTTTTCTAGGGCGCGTCCAAAATGGCAGCCTATGTCCTACATGGGGCACTACTTTCGACAGAGTGGGCCCTGCTCACCTTTCCCACGGACGGGTCTCTCCGCCGGGCCCTGGACGGAGGCTGTGGTGCTGATGGAGGGGAAAGACCTGGCGGGGCGGAGGGCCTGCTGCTCCAGTCGGTTCTGATCCCGCCGGGACCGGTGCTGCAACACCCTGATCACGGCGTCTTTCTCCAGAAGCTGCGAGTGCAGGGCACGGATCCTAAACACACACACACACACACACACAGATTGCGTGTTAAACAAACCACAACGGGGAAATCACAGTCACGACAAGAAGTCTTTTGTCTAATCCCGGCATTCCCGGTGACGTGGCTGGGTACCTGTTCTCCATCTCCTGGTGTCGGTGATCGGAGGATGGCGGGTCGTCGTGGAAGCTGGCGTTGGGTGACTGGCGGGGGGAGTGCCTGATCAGCGTGGCGTCTCGCTGGGCGGCGGCCGTGGCGGCTGCGTCCATGGCAAACTGCCGCATGGTGCTCTCCTCCAGGTACTTCTGCTCCCAGCGGGTGATGTCGGCCTCCAGGGCCAGGACCCTCTCCTCCTTTTCAGCCAGCTGCTGCCGGATCGACGCCACGGAGCACAGGTCGGAGGCCAGGGAGCCAGGGCCACTGGCCGCGCTGTGGGACTGCCACTGTGAGATGGAAAGCACCGGTAAGGCGTGGTAAGGAGAGTTGTTTCTAACAGGGTGTGTGTGTTTGTCTCTGTGTTCCACTGTGGCTTCGCTCTTGGTCTTCTCCTGTCCTGCTCACCTGTTGTGCCCTGAGACTCTTCAGTTCCTGCTCCAGCCTGGTCCTGAGCCTCAGTTCAAGGCCTTCCCTCTTCTCGCAGGCCGCCTGCAGCTGACCCAGGGCACTCTGCAGCCTCTCCACCTTCTCCACATACGCCCTCTTCCTCCTCAGCTCCTCTTCCAACACCAGGTTACGGGCCTGCGCCGACCCCAGGGCCTGCTCCAGGACCTCTCTTCGCCAGAGCCACTCTTCGCCAGAACTTCGCAGACGCTGAACCTCCCGCTCCAGGCACTCACGTTCCTTCTGCTGCTCCTCATCTAGGAGAGGAGGGGGAGACTGTTAGAAATACTGAGTGCTGAATAGGTTACTTGGCTAAGTCGCTGCATGGTCTATCTGCGATTAGACACGTGAATCCCTGAGAGGTCTCTGGTTGGATTCCATGAACTTCACATGCTGTGAATCCCGAACAGAAATGAAGGCATTTATCTGGTTTTCAGTCCCCTGTGGGCACTGGCGTTTAATTCCTGGTAAATGCATTTAGCCCTTGTCAGCTTGGAAATTTGAACCTTGTCAGCTCGGGAATTTGAACCTTTTTGATATCGTCCCAAATCCTCAGGCTATTGACTCTCTTAGTTTCAATGCCCCTCCAAAAACATTAAAGCTGACAGGTAGTTCAGTAATGTGCATATAAGCATACTTTTCAGTGTGTAATCAATGCTCCCCTGAGGCCAATAGCTGAGGTAGTGTGACTGTGGACTTGAACATTGTTTTTCGGTTACGTAACAAAAAAAGATCACTCTAAGCGGATTTAAAGTTCTACATTTCACAATACAATGCCAAGCTTATTAAATAATACTTCTGAAGCTTTACCACAACAATAAGTGCCATGGCAGTGTCACTTCCCCTTGCCAAAGGCCTGGCTAAACCTGTTCACACCTGACCAATCGTGACTTCCCATACTGAGGTAAAAAAAACAAAACAATGGTACGATGGTATGAGTAAATATATCTCTCCAAAGATGGCGAGGTATCTATTGAGGGGTCAGTGTGCTGTGAGAAGGGAAATGGAGGCAGTCCTAGTCTTGATAATTTCCCTTTGAGGAGGGAGGGAGTTTGGCAGCTCAACAGCAGAGGGGGGAGGGAGGCATTCCCAAGTGAACGGAACAGCCTAAAATACCTGAAAAAAATCTCAGGAATCCAGGCCACATTGACTGTGGAGGGCCGAGAACGATGGCGGGCGTCCAAGGGCCCGGAGCGACCCGGGGAGGGAGTTGCAGTGGGCAGGGAATGTCTCTCAATGCCTCCCCTCTGGACTTGGACAACAGACCGTATATATGTGACAGAGGAATCAGGCACAGCTTGGGAAGAGTGCCTTGCCAACCATGGCCTGCCAGGGTAAAGTGTTTCACAACGCCGTGTGAATTGTAAAAACAGCCCTCACATACAGATTCCAAAATGTCCTTGCTCAACTCACCCAGTGCCCTCTCTCTATAGCAAGCCGTGCTGAAGACATGGTGATCTAACTACACAACAACAACAACTCTGGGATTAGAACCAGCAACCTTTTGGTTACTGGCCCAACACGTTTTACCACCAGACTGCCCTGTTAAAAAAACGTTGGACTCAATACACAATGGCAAGGGAGTCGGCTGCACTGGCAGTGTGGGTTGTCTTAGTAAAGCAAACTCAGCGTAGAGGCAGATTTTCTTTTTTGAGAAAGCATTAGCAAAAAAGCCAATATCTTCTCAAACATGTTGTGGAGCGGCCTCAGATCTCTGCTTACTTTGTTCGAGCAGCCTGGCAAACACGTGCTGCTTCTGATCTGCAGATTCGACCTCCTTGGCTACTCGCTGTCTGGTGGCTGTGTCCAGTCGATCTAATATTAAAAAAAGAGAGAGAGAGACATCAAATAGGATCTCTTTGATCACTAGCTGATGAGAGAACTTAAAAGCACAAAGACTTCTGCTCCAAGGTATTCACCAACAAAGACACCCACTATACCCTATTTACAAACAGGGTGCCACTGAAGTCCTCTTGGCTTTGGTTTTATTCAACATTTAACTATGAATGTAAATCCATTGCTTTATAGCAGAGTGTTATTTGCAGTTGTGTAAATATTAAGTGGCTTTACCTCTCAGGTCTCTGTTGAAGTCGTGTAGCCTCTTAATCTCCGACTCCAGTTTGTTCCTCATAGTTTTCTCCAGGGTCTCTCTCTTCGCTGAGCCTTTCATCAGCGTCTCGTAGGCTTCGGATATCCTGTGGATCTCCAGCTCCAACTGTGAGGACAGAAATCGTGTTAACCCACAGTCTTTACTCCGGTTTTAAATACAGCTCATTCCAAGCAGTGGTCGCTATTATTAGGTAATTTTTGGGGGGACGAGACATCAGAAAGGGAGACTACAGGCAGAAACACAAATGCTTGGGTGGAGCATGCCATTGGAAAAGCAACATTAACCTATCTAACTGAGAGATGATTCCAACCCTCTGAGGCAAAACGCAGGAATCCATGTTCCCAGGAGACTGTGATAATGGATGTATGATACATGAGTTGCTTGGCCGTCTAGTCCATTCACTGTGTGATAGAGTATGCCCTCAAGCACAATGATTAACACTTTACACTTAAAGTGAATGAGGAATCCACATTCCTGAATGATGGCTTATGAGTCCCAGGTGTCTGAGTGTTCAGTCTTCCATATGGCCTTTTGCCAATGTGGAAGGGGGAGGAGTAGAAGGGCAGGGGAGGAGTAAAGGGGCAGGGGAGGAGTAAAGGGGCAGGGGAGGAGTAAAGGGGCAGGGGAGGAGTAGAAGGATAGGGACAGAAAAGGAGGAAGAGGAGGGTAGGGTAGTTAGAGGAGGACAAAGGAGCCATTCCATGCAACTCTAGACATTCCTGTCAGAAATGGCCAACACTACTATCGCTTTTAGCTGCATGTGATGTCAAGACATAAATCTAAACACCGCATGGAAATCCCCAGTTGTAGTAACCGAGTTGTGTGAAGCTGTTGTTGGTGTGGAGTCTGAGTGAACACACGGACCGAAGTGTCAACTACATGTACGTCGCCCTGGATGAGAGTGCCTCCTAAATGGGTTCAAATGGGAAACCATGTGCTGCCCGGCTACTGTGTGTCTCTGTCATTAGGAATGAATGATTCCAAAATTAACTGAGAAGTTCCTGTTATCCGTCCACAGTGCACATTCCTGGTGCGGCGCGGCTCAGGGGCTAATCTCAGTGATATGCAGCATTGGCAAACACACACACACACACACACACACACACACACTCTGGCAGCCAAAAGGGCTTATCTAATCAAAAAACATGACTCCTAACTCTGACTTCTACCGAATTCCCATCTCTTACTTCTATTGAATGATGACACATACAAAGCGCTCAACTGACTGTGGGTGCATTCAAGGGCACAACTGGCAAGATTGTAGAAGGAAACTGCGTTCCAGACCAAACACACACCTCCTTTCTATATGTTTCTGTCTGCAATAATTGCATTTGACAGAAACACTTCTAATGAGGAAGGCTATGTTCCAAACTCCACCCTAATCCCGCTCTCATCCATCATAACCGTCCTTATTCAGAGCCCCTGCGGACGAAGGGCATAGTGCCCCCTGCACAGCCTCCTCTCCCTCACCTTCTGCAGTCTGGCAGCCTTCTCGCCGTAGCCCTCCAACTCCCTCCTCAGCCTCTGGTTCTCCTTTATCAACGTGTCCACCTGGGCTGTGTTATTGCTGTTGTTGTGGTTCCCGGCGCGGACGGCGGCCATGTAGACCTCGGAACCAGCCTGGACACCGTGGGGAACCATCCGCGCGTCGGCCTGGGCCGCTACATACCTGGGGAAGAGGGGGGTGACTAGTGAATAACGACATAGACCAAGAGTGCTTGGAATGCATTGGTATGAAACTTTTAATCAGTGCTTATGTAAGTAAGACAACACGGGGGAGACACGTGGGTCCCGCCGACATTTACAGATTTTAACCGGACCCATAATCCGCTACTGGTGGTACTGGCTGTTTGCGTGAGTGTTGGCATGTTCTTCTTACCTGTGGTGCTGTGAGTGGAATGGGGAGGGTGGCTCCTGGTAATACTGTCCCTGTGTCTCCTGTGAGTGGCTGACCATGTACCCAGGGGGCCGGACCAGGAAGGGGTAGTCTGGCGGAGGGCCCCTCTTGTCGGTGTGTTGTCCCAGGTGGTCAGCGGGCCCGCTGCACAGCTGGGGGTCACTCTGAGAGGAGCTGAGAGGCGGGCCGTTCCTGGGTCCATGGGTCACGCCGTTCCGCTCCAGGGACAGCTGCATCAGACGCTCGCTGAGGCTCCTGGCGTGCTCTCGCTTCAGATCCCACTGGCCGTCCGCTCCGCCCTGGTGACCCTCAGCCTCCAAAGCCCCCAGGCAGAGCTGGGCTGGACCCCGCTGGGCCCCCACCGATGCCAGGTACTGCGAGTGGGCCTTCGCCTCCTCATAGGTGGGCAGCTCCTCTTCGTGGAGCTGGTAGAGGTGACACGCGGGGCTCTCCCGGTGCTCCCGGCTGAAGTCCACCTGGTGCTCCTGGCCCTGCGGCTCCTGCCTGGTGGACATGTGGAGGAACTGGGGGTCCTCCGGGCTCAGGCTCTCCAGGGAGGAACCGGTGCCCCCACCTCCTCCTCCACTGCTGCTGCCTCCGCGCAGGGCCTGCTCCTGGATGGCCAGGAGGGTGCGAGTGTCTGTCGGGTTCCCGTAGCGCAGCTGCTCCTGGATGAGACGGTGCAGGACCGTGAAGGATGATTCCTCCGCAGTTCGCATCTCAGTCAATGGGGATGTAAATACGTCAAGGGCTGTGGAGATCCTGGTGGCTTGTATGATCACTGTACTTCAGATCTAGAGAGAGATAGAGATAGAGAGATAGAGATGAAGAGTGATAGAAGGGAATGAGGATTAGCTAGAATCAACAAGCACTTCATAATGCCATTATAAGACGTTGTTATAAACACCATGCGCATGTTATAGTGATCTCCAGATGACCGTCAAACAGAAACAACATAGAGTGGTTCTTCCCCCGTGAAGCCAGTGTGGCTACATAGAGCAGGTCCACATTGAACACAGCAGGTCCAACTTCCAGTCCAGCATGCCTGACAGCCTCTTCCAATAGCAAACCCATGGCAGTTCATAAATACCACACACCTTCCAACTCCACTAAGTGTTTAGCATCAAAGAAAATAAATATGTTTTCACAATACTCATTATAAATTCTGGGTCGGGTGGTCTAGAATTTATTTCAGCATCTAATTGCAAACATAACACCAACATGAA
>JACXGJ010013244.1:0-16587 GCA_016801105.1 Esox niger | reverse complement strand
CCCCCCCCCCCCCCCCCCAACACACACACCCACACACACACATTCACAGCCCTTCTTCAGTTTATGGCTCTCTACTTCTCTATTTCCAGTTAAAGTCTTGTTCGGCCTAAGTCACTCACACACTAACCCTTTAAGTCCTAGCCTGTATTTTAAAGTGTTATTGTAACTACCTACATACAGGTGCACTGGGAATCACTAGCCTTACCATGACCCTCTATTCCCCTCCCCCCCTCCATCTTTCTCTTTCTTCCCCATTTGAATCTAGACCATGACATCTCCCTAATTTACCAGGTCCCTCTCTCGATTTCAGGAAGCATGGGCCAGACCTGCATTGGTAGCCATGGTGATTAAATAAACACACTGTGACAGGGTGCTCTAGTCTAGATCTGCTGTGGGCACTGGAGTATATAGAGCTAATAAATTGTTAATGAAGTGTTAGTAGCTTCTTCCGCGGAGGTGTCACCCTGAGAGTCCAGGCCAGAGACAGGTTAGAACAGCAGGGGATTGTGTTACAGTTTGGCTCGTTAAATGAGTCTGTTCTGTGGTGGGTTGCAGGGCCAAAGCCCACAGGCCCTAACCTCTAATTTGGACCACTTCCACAGTGTTTTGATGGATGCCAATGAGAGGTTATGTTAATACTACATTTCTGTAGTAAGTTATTATAAATGTATTTAAATGGAATCAAATCAACTGTAATTTAATAATAAAACCAGGGCTTCGCCAATACCACTTTTTAATTGTATAAGCATTTGTTGTACTATTGGCTGTTATAAGTGTCAGGTTATTCCAGACATTAATGTGGTTGTCGTTGAGTTCACAAGTCAAAGTTCACTAGTCAAAGTTCACTATCAATCAATCAATCAAATTTATTTTATAAAGCCCTTTTTACATCAGCAGTTGTCACAAAGTGCTTTCACAAAACACCCGGCCTTAAACCCCAGGGAGCAAACAACAATAGTGATGAACTTCAGTGGCTAGGAAAAACTCCCTAAGAGGGCCACATTTAGGAAGACACCTAGAGAGGAACCAGGCTCCAAGGGGTGACCAGTCCTCTTCTGGTTGTGCCGGGTGAACATATTAAGAGTCCAAATTTTAATAGTTCAATGTATGTGGGCTAAGCCTGGAGTCTGTTTAAACCTAGTCCAGATTGGAGGCAAAACCGGAGGGACAAGGACAGGGGGGATCAGCAGAGTCAAAGTTCACTAGTCAAAGTTCACTAGTCAAAGTTCACTAGTCAAAGTTCACTAGTCAAAGTTCACTAGTCAAAGTTCACTAGTCAAAGTTCACTAGTCAAAGTTCACTAGTCAAAGTCTTCTTTTCATCCACAGTTTACGTTCATACTGCATATTGTTAGGACTATACATGTCATGGCATCGCCTCATTGCATAGACTCGCTGTAGCTGATACCCGATCCACTGTTGGACACATTTCCGATGCCAGTATTGGATTGCTCCATCCATATTTAAAAATGTTATTCATAGCGACTTGGTCACTTTGTAAGTCAATCTGAGGAATGCATTTAGTGGCTTTGTATTTCATTCCAGGATTGTAATTTCAATCATGTTCTTAAGCTTCAGTGTGTCAGTGGTGTGTTTTTGTAAACATGCCTGATTTTAGATATGGGAGCTGTTATAAATCAGGAGCATCACTGTGGAGAAAGGAACGCACACGCACACTGCTAGAGACGTTTTTCTGTGACCCAGTGAGAAGCAGACAATCAGGGATTAGAACAAGGAATTATGTGGGGGTGGTCATAATCTCCTCCCACCCCTGGCCTGTCAGTTTCTCCTAGAGATTGTACTGGTCCATTCAAAGTGACACCTACTGGTATGCAGCTAAATAGACTGACTAAACAGGTTGATATTGTGTCTGGTGAATGTGTGGTGTTACATCTGTGTTTCTTTGTTTTCTGTGTTTCTTTGTGAGCTCTCCAGCTAAATGTGCACATTGTGCTGTAGGAGAGATCTTGTGTGTAACACAACTGGAAAAGTCTGATTGCTGTTGTTGCTGTCTTATTTAATATTTATTTTGTTTTTTTTCTTTCTATTTTTTGTATTTTTCTTTTTTAGTTTCTTTGACATTGTAATTATGGTTCTCTTCACAATGAAACACCATTTCAACTGAATTCAGTAAGAGGGAAGGTGTATAAATCGGTGTGGCGGGAAGGCCGAGTAATGGATGTGGCGGGAAGGCCGAGTAATGGATGTGGCGGGAAGGCCGAGTAATGGATGTGGTGGGAAGGCCGAGTAATGGATGTGGCGGGAAGGCCGAGTAATGGATGTGGCGGGAAGGCCTAAAAATGGAATTTACCTAGAAAGTGTAGTAATAGATGTGTCTGGAATGTGGAGCAATGGATGTTTCAGGGAGGGAAACATAAAACATGTTTCAGGGAATGTGAAGTAATAGAAGGGTAAGAGAACAGAGCAGTCAGTTGGGGCAGGTGGAGTAATAGAAGTGTCAGAGAAGGAGATGGTATTAAATTGATTAGACTGTTAATTGGCTCCGACTGCAATGCCCCACCTTCTCCCTGGCACCCTGTGCTGTGGCACTGTCAAGGCTGTGTAATACAGACACACATCCTCACCCACTCAACCACTGACCCACGTCTAATGGATCTCCCCCCCCCCATCTGGGTATTAGGGCCCTGCCTGCCTGAGATTGGCTCTAGGGGGGATGCTGACACAGTAACATCAGCCGCTCTGGCTGTTCACTGCCCCCCAAACACAGACATGGGATGACACAGTGACATGGTTTCCCTGCATAGCAGCACAACTAACCCACCATTACTACTAACCCCCTGAACACATTCCCAGGATGGGCAGCGTGGGGGTTGGGGTGATGCCAGGGGCAGGATGAGGCTGATGTTGGGGGAAGATCTGATGTGTGGGGGTGGATTAGGAGGTTTTATATTTCGTAGGATGAAAATTGGGGTGTTTTAATGCAGCTTATGGCCTCATATCAAACAGGCACACACAGCCTCAAGGAAGCACTGAATACTATTGAAGGTATATTTGGCTCTAAATTAACTCGAATTTGCATTTAGCAATTTGTTCTGCAACGGATTCCCTCCGTTGAAGGCGTTGCTTCAGTAAATGTACTGAACGCTCATGAGGACTTCCAAGAAACCAAATAAGCAAAAGAGAACCTCAAGATATTTTAGTGGTCCTGGATAATGGGTCCAGCCTGCACATTACCCAAAGAATAAACAACACTCCGGGTCTCTGGATGGTTGGTCAAAGCTGCTCTAATGGAGATGGAGAGGGGAGAGGAAACGTGGAGGTTTTGATGCAGGGAGTCTGTTTTGGTTTCACGCTTCACAAGCTGGGATCAAAGCTATGCTCCACGGAGGCATGAGTAGTTGGATGTGTTCAGCAGATAGACCTAGAAACAGGCTATTTTAACCTGGTACACACAAAGTATCACATAATGGTTCAGTGATGATGGCTCTGTGAAAGTATATTGAGATTAAAGATTAAAGGCACCTTTTACAGCGTTTCTGTCTGTCAACTCAATTGGGCGTTATAAGCATTGGAAATGTTTCCAAAGTGATTGAGAAGTATTTATAAAAGTGAACTATTGATATAAAAATCAAACACTCAAGTACACTTTTTCTTTATTTTCTCGCAAAATCGATCTCGGTCTCAAAACTGGTAGTTTTGTGTGTGTGTGTTTTGTTGTAATACACAGCCTTGATATAATGGTTGAAGGTGTCAACCCCCTTTCTGATGTGTCTTCCAGTTCTGTCCCAATCTCGTGTGAGCGCGAGTGCACGAGCGCGAGTGCGTAAGAGAGAGTGTGTGTGCGTGGATGGGGGGTAAGGGGGATTTGGTGGGGTAGGATGGGTGTAACAGTGGTCTAAGGGGCAGTGTCCCTGCATTTCCCAGCCAGGAAATTAGCCGTAGCTGCTGCCCTTTCACACAATGAGATGGGTGGGAAAGGGCCAGGATGGCTTCCTGCCTCTGTTACAGCAAAGCTCTGCTTCAGCCTCAGTCCTCAGATACAACATGTGATCATCCCAAACGGACAGACACCCCATGGACCAGAGCAGAGGGCCAGGCTTCGTGGTGTGATGTGACCGCAGTTTTCTCCTGCTGCTCTGACCCTGTCAAGGCTCTACAGGTAGTTGTCCAGTCAGCCGGGCCCAACGTGTGGTGACCTCATCACCACTCAGTTGCATCCCTCTGTAGAAGTTGTCAGTGAGGGGTCAGCAAGCCTGGTCCCACAACTTTACCATTATGGATATGATGGTTACTGACTAAGACCTTTAAATCCTTGAATTGTGTGTGATCTGCATAGCAAAGATAGGAAAGACCATATGAGGATATGATGGAGCAGAGTGACTTGGTGTACAGAGAGAAGATGAGGTCCTATGACTGAACACTTGGAGCGATCGCGGACAGACACGGATCCTCGGGGCGTCGCGTGGAATAGGATCAGCCCGGGGCGTCGCGTGGTATAGGATCAGCCCGGGGCATCGCGTGGTATAGGATCAGCCCGGGGCGTCGCGTGGTATAGGATCAGCCCGGGAAGTCGCGTGGTATAGGATCAGCCCGGGGCGTCGCGTGTTATAGGATCAGCCCGGGGCGTCGCGTGTTATAGGATCAGCCCGGGGCGTCGCGTGGTATAGGATCAGCCCGGGGCGTCGCGTGTTATAGGATCAGCCCGGGGCGTCGCGTGGTATAGGATCAGCCCGGGGCGTCGCGTGGTATGAACAGCCTGTCGGGTAGGCTGCTATCAGAGAATGTGCAGAGCCTTTGAGGTCCAGCCCTGAGAGGGTGGAGAACAGAATGTTATGGTCCAGTGTCGGTGTCAGCAGATGGATCTAGGAGGATGAGCGTCAGGTGGGTGGGGCAAAGAGCCTCTCTGACAATGACGAGGGCAGTCTAGGTTGGGTGATCCTTCCTGAATCCTGACTAGGGTTCAGTAGAATGTTCTGAGAGAAAGAACCCCAGAATTGGTCAGAGACCACTTGCTAGTGTTTTGTCAAGGGAAAACCAGAAGGGATACCAGTCTGTCCTTATGGACTTCAGAGGAGTCAAGTGTTTCAAGGCACAGACCTTAGAACCACATCGTATGGCATACACCGTAGAAACGTGCAGGTATTAACAGCAATATGTGACTCCTCTACCAGCTTTGATTCTTGCATATGTGAGCGTGACCCAGATACAGTAGCCCAGATAACAGCCTCCTGGTCTGTAAGTCAGTCAGCTGTGAGACAGGGTGGTCTGGTCTGTACCTTAGGGACCTGGCCCATGGTACTCTCCCTCATGAAGAGGCTGAACTAGCATGTTCTGCTCTCTGCCCTAGTTTCCTACCCTGGAGCAGGGATCAAGGACAATGTTGAATTCAATCTGTACATATTATTAACATGTTTATGCGAATCACTCATTGGACATCAACGAGGATTGGCATGAAAGCGTAGACGTTCCACACGCAAATCCAAAAGGAGGACTCTTCTCTATTTATATTTAGTTGTGAGGTGTGATGAGCTGATGTTTTCGTACCGTGATAGGGCCAACGTGCTCAGGCTGAGAAAGCAAGGAGTGTTTAAAAAGAGGTTAACGCGATCTGTGTTGTAGAATGAACTGTTCAGTATACCGAGAGGCTAATTGTGTGGGAGCCTGTGGGTGTGTATGAGTTTGTGCGTGCGTGGGTGTGTGCACGCTTGTATCTGTGGGTGGATGTTCTGACATGGCTCTGTTACATAACATAGTTAGCTCCTAGCGAGCCGCTATCTTAACGGGTATGACAAAGAATGGTTTTGAGAGAGTATTGGTTTTATGTTTAAGTAATTTAACTGACACTTATCCAGAAACACTGACAGTTGCCAGTGCACACATTTTCAGACTTTTTAGTAGCGTGTGATAGACAAAATGAGACAGCAAAAGATGGTATGCGTTGAGCTCTGGCATGGGCTGTTTTTAGAGACACAGCAGATGGACTGTGGCTGGCAATCAGGTCATTTAGAATTGCTGTGGGAGTACAGATCAGTCCTCTGGGTTTATTCTATGGGTTCTAACTACATTGAACACACACACACACACACAAACTGACGACCATACTTGCTTATTGCTCTTGCTAAAAGAAGCAATCAACCCACTCAGTACACAGTTTTTCAGTCACTCTTTTGCCCTACAGCACTCTGTCTGTCAGCCCTGTGAATTAAATGTAAAATGGTTTATTGACATGGAAAACATCTGATTACATTTTCAAAGCGAGCGTGAAATAAGAAAGATAATTAATAACCAAAGTGAAGGAAAAAGATTGTTGTAAACACTCAAGAAATGTGGTATTACGTTTGTTAGCATGTATGGAGGTGCTCCACTGTTTCTGCCTCATGTTGTGAGCAGTGTCTTCTGTCTTCTCTCAACAGCCAGGTCTGTCTGACGGTCTGTCTTGGTAGCAAGACCTTTCTCATTGAGTCTGTACATCGTTAAAGGACAATTAGCCTCCTTTACAACTTGATGTTTGATGGTTCATCACCCTGAAAGTAGTCTGTAGACCAAGAGAAACCGTATCCCATGGTTTAGTTTTCTTTAAACAGTAATTGCAAACTTCATCTTACTTAATCTTCTGCTAGCAAAATAAGCATTTGAGCTTGTTCGTTTTTTAGTGGTGAAATCGATCTTAAGTTACAATCAACAATGTAGTTGATTTCAGGTTTTTAGTAAAAACAATGCTCATATGCCCCCATTACTTCCCTTCATTTTATATTTGTGGTGGCAAATATTTTACTAACGTTTGCATGGGCTCTTTACAGAAAACGGAACAATCTCTCATGGATCATATACTATTTTCAGAGTAAGGATCCATCTAACAGAATGTTGTGAAAAGGTCCAATGAATCCTGTAAGGTTTTCTTAAATTTGGGACCATCACAGCAGTTCGGTATTCTGTGTTCTTTCTGTTAAGGGCAAGGTTGCATTTCAATTTGTTCAGATTTTTTGGTGAATTCTACCCGTGTCAAATAGCACTTCTCAGTTTTAGTCTCCTTGTCCAAGAACAGTTTCAAACATCTATATTCTTTGCCTGTTATGGGGCCTCATACAGACGTACTGTACAATTCATAGCATTTCCACACAAGCAGGCATATGATAATTCTGAGTAATGCATGGTCACATGTAAATATTCAAGATACCACAAACGGTACATTGGACATGTTCTGGTTGACATCTCACTAATCACTAAGCCGCTTCCACCTGGCAGCCCTTTGAAGTGAGGGAATGGTCCAGTTTTCTCCCTGAGCAGTACTGAACCAGACCATGCTGCTGACCCACTCCACCAGCTTCATACTAGCCTGTTTCGATCTCCCAGACAGGCAGGCAGGCTTTCTGCTGATGTCCGTATATGTGGTTTGGTGTGAAGAGAAATGCTGCACAGTTTCTCTTTAGGTCAGTGTTTATTGAGGGTCACGTGTAGCAACAAGCTCTGTAAACCTTCATCATTTGTTCAGATACTTGTTCCCCCTCCTTCCTATTTTTCCATGAATAGCTTAATTACGTAATTTCCACGGTCCTGTCACACTCGGAAGTCCAAACCATTAAGTCTGTCAGCCACAGATATTACATTAGCATTTGGGGTTTGTGGGCCCACTAGTTCGGATGTGTTACTGCTAGGTGCTGTGGAGCTTGGTTAAAGCTTCTTTAACGTAACTATTGTGCAATACTGGGATTTAGACATCTGCTGCTTTGGTAGTGTTGTGATAATGAGATGTTCATTCCTTCATTAACCACAGTGTGCTGGTCAGATATGTGGGACTTTGATAAGGAGGTGGGGGCCCGCATTGCCTCACAGGCCTGTGAATCCACATAATCCACCCCCACACGTAGTCACAGATGGACTTGGCCTTTTAAAGGGCCTGAGGAAAACAGTTGTTGGTCTTAATAAAACAATTTGCCAGCAGAGATGGAGGTGGAGAGAGGGGGATGCGGATTGAGGGAGTGAGAGTGTTATGGAGGTGGAGAAAGACATGGAGGTGGAGAAAGACATGGAGGTGGAGGTGGATGTGGAGGTGGATGTGGATGTGGAGGTGGAGGTGGAGAAAGAGTGGAAGGTGGAGAAAGAGTGGAAGGCGGAGAAAGAGTGGAAGGCGGAGAAAGAGTGGAAGGCGGAGAAAGAGTGGAAGGCGGAGGTGGAGGCGGAGGTGGAGGCGGAGGTGGAGGCGGAGGCGGAGGTGGAGGTGGAGGTGGAGAAAGAGTGGAAGGCGGAGAGGACAATGGATATGCAGGCAGAGAGAGGGTTACAGAATGATATGGAGGTAGACTAAGGGAGAGCAAGAGAGATTTAGTCACAGCCCTGTCATTAATACAAGAGAGAGGCTTCTTCCTGCCAGGCCTGAGGATGCAGCTGGAACAGAGCCCTCCTCACCACAGCATTACAGGTTCTAGACTCAGAGCCCTTCTCACCACAGCGTTACAGGTTCTAGACTCAGAGCCCTTCTGACCACAGCATTACAGGTTCTAGACTCAGACCATGTAATCATACAAATATGTATGCTGGCGCATTTTTGAAACTATAGATGTTACATTCTGTTGTATAGCACAGAAACTGTATGAACACTGTTGTATACAAATATTGTGTGAGCGTGCGTGTGCGTGTGCGTGCGTGCGTGTGCGTGTGTGTGGGGGTACGTGTGTGCTGATTCTCCACATTCCCCAGTGAAGGCTGCAGTGTGCCTACGGTAGAGGTAATGTTAGCCTTTGCGCTGTTCTCAATGACTATCTAGTTGCTCTACTGGACTGTAGTGGGTCTCGTATTAACATGCCCCTGTATCTGCCTATGTGTTTGTGCTTAAGAGTGAACATTGCTGCCCACCAGCAGGGGAATTTGTGATCAGCGATGCTTTAGAGTGATGTGAAACCAACATTGTAAAGCTGGATATAGTGTACCATGTTATTTTTGGGACACTAAGCATTATTTCTTCTTTTGGCTCTGAACTGCAGATCTTTTAGGTTTTGAAATCTATTAGGTATAAAAGTAAATAACAGAATAAATAGAATTACCACCAACAATCACTGGATTCATGGTAGAAGGCAGACGCTTTCATGAGAGAACCCTTCCTGCTTTGACACTAATGGATGGATGTGTCCCAGTTCTTTTCCTTCTTCAGTCACACGCTGTCAGGTGATTAGCCCTTCCGTGCAAAATTGGGCATAGTTTTAGCTTGGGGTTTGGGTAAGGCTTGGGCTAGGGTATAGGGAACATGGATTTCATGGGTTTCAGCTTCCCACAAGGATAGAAAAACAAATGTGTGTGAGTGAATGTATTAGAGAGGGAAGCAGTTTTTCACAATCAGTTTCTCAAGCTAATTTTCATGTTTCACTAGTTTTGAAACAGATTCAGATTACAAGAAATGTTCATTTGGAGGGATAATTTCCCCGTGGTGACAGCAGGAATGCTCAAGCATTTCCTTTGAAGCTGGCGTCAGGATGTGAAAACCCTGGGAGGTCTGTACTACAAGGCTGTACTGTAGCAGTCATATGACAGGTGAGAAAGATGGCGAGCAAAGTGAAAGAGAAAGCCAGAGAGAGTGAGTCGAGGGGGTGGAAAACAGACAGAATATGCGGGGGAGGGGACAAGTTCACACCATGTCTTGTTTATGTCTTTAGTTCCTGTCCGTAGCAAGCCCTGCCATTGAGGTATGTCCTAAGAGCAAGCACGCTGGATTGGATCGTGGACACGGCAACTTACAAAGACACAGCCGAGTCAGAGGATCCTGTCCAGTCCAGAACTTTTCAGATCTCTTTAGTAAATTCTACCATAGTCACCAAACTCTGCCTTGTCAGTACTTCATGAACATCGTCATTTAAAAGGGAATCATAAACATTTCAGGCCTCTTCCTGATCCAGTTCAATGCTCCCTCTGTTTACCAGTGAGCCATAATAAAGAACAGCCTACAAAATAGAAATCCTCCAAAATGTTTTGTTAAACTGAATAATGACTTATTTACTTTATGCCCCCACTCCGTATCCATTTCTACTGCAAGAGCATCCCAGCTTTTTGTTAATGTCACAGATTTATCAAACAGGCCCGAGCCAAAGTTTGGGAGAGCAGTGGAGCTGACTGAAGTAACAGTGAGCGTGGAATTGAGTTAGCAGGCAGTGTTGTTGACCGGTGGCCGTCTGAGGTGAAAACGTTTGAAATAACTAGTCAACTGCTATCTATTCAGTTTGATGTCTGTGCCTTCCAGTTGTCTTGAACATTTTGATCTATTGATTTTATTGTCCACTCAACATCACATTCCTATGAGAGATATTGTTAAATACTAGGAACAAACTGCTTTGCTTCATGTAGATAAAGGAAGAAAGTATATTATAAATGGAAACATGACAATTTAGATGGATAGATTCATTGTTTTAAACTGCTATAAACATGAAATAGTGTGATTTCTCCCATATCCAGGCACAGGAATGGAGTTATGATACGTTACTGCACGATGTTCAGATTTCACAAGTACATTAAGAAGTTAAATCATGCTGAAATAAGTTTATTTATTTAGTTAGTTTATTTAGACGATAGATGATAGACTTGTTTTCCTATTCACGCTGTTTCATACAGCGCTGCAGATCCATTGGAAAAACATGTTGTTCAGGTTCACCCTGTGAAGACTCACCTAACACTAAGTACTGGAGGTCGTAGTTCCAATGATATGGTGTCACGCCATACAGTGTTTCTTTTCTTTAAAGCAGGGACTTTGCTGACACCTACTTCATTGAGTAAGGTATACTTATAACTACTTAGCTGTGTGGTTCTCCCACCTGGCTATCTTAAGATAATTGCGCTAATTGTAAGTCGCTCTATATAAGAGATTAAGTGACTCAAATGTAAACCGGCCACGCGCGTTTGTCTGCCAGCCGAATGATTCTGTTTAGTCAGCAACAGAGATCATGACATGAAGGCCAAATGTGAACCAATCTGAGGACAGGTCAAAATGTTTTATTTCAGTGACTGGCAACACACCTACGTGAGCAGTTTGGATTAAACTATTGAACTATATACATGTATAGTTATTTTGTAAGACTCGCTAAATGCATGTCTGATCTAATCTGGTTGTAACCTGACGCCGCTACACACACACACACACACACACACACACACACACACACACACACACACACACACACACACACACAAACACACATCAACCCAAGCCCTGTCACGGCAGTTGTAGTCCTGTCAATATGTTGTGTGCCAGGGATTACAATGATAATGCAATCTGGGCTACCGTCACATCCTTTGTGTTGGCGCTGCGTGTGTGAGCTTGTAACACCACTATCCATCTATCCAAGAATAAAGAGCCAGACTCTATTCAGCAACGCTGATGTCTGTATCTATTGGCTGTCAGTTTGAATAAATGAAAGACTGAAAAACAATGAAAGTGTATGTCAATAGCTCATAGATGGAAAGAGAAAGGAAGGCCTCTAAAGGGGAAATATAAAAGGGGGAAAGACAAGAAACTTGCTACAACTTTGTTGTCGTCCGTAGTATAGCTGTTATGGAGTTTATCTGGGCTGCGTTCACACCTCAGCACTTTACTGTTGATTGTAAACATGACGTCTCCTTGCCTACACAAACACAAACACACACAGAAACACTAACTGACTACATGTGTTTATGGTTGTAGAAAACCACCTTTGTTTAGTTGTGAATGAAATGTGGGTAACGGCGACACGGACTCTGCTGTGGTTGGCCGTGGGCTTAATGTGCATCATTCGCTGCGCAAATGAAGGAAAGTGAAAGGAGTTCCACAAGTGTTGGAATGAGTTGCCTGAGTTTAGCCAGTGATTCGCACGTCTCCCTCACTCACCCAGCAGTCAATCTGCCCTCTGTCTTTTGTGCTCCTACACACAGATGTGTTAATGCTGGGTTACAGTACAGGTTCATGCGTACACATACTTTCCTCCTCCTCTCTGTGTCCCTCTCAATCGCTTTTCCTCCGCAAGTCAATTTAAAGGGCTTTATTGGCATGGGAAACATTGTGGAAAATGAAGCTGTAATAAACACTAAGATAAAAGAAAAATTTAATGAAATTGAAAAGCAAATTCAGTGTGAGCACAACACAGGCTTCTAAAGGATAAATGCATTTTGATGGGGAATCTGTCCCGTAAGGATTGTTCTTCCTTCTCAGCATGTTGCTGTACATAACTGCCAACCCGCTGTATGGGGGAGACCCAGCTTTGTGTGTTTGTGTGAATATTCTGTTGGTTTCTATGTGAGTGTGGTTACATACACGTTATAATGCGTGTTAAAATGCATTTTCTGTGGCTGGTTTGCTTCAAGTGTCCACATGCTTTGCCAGAAAAGCAACTGTTTCCCCCATGATTATCCTGGCTACATGGAAGCATGTGCAGTCAGGCTACCTGAATGGACAGTCACCGCAGCCACTGCGTTTTGTAGTGGAAGTAGGCCTGTGTTTCATTCTGAGTTAGGTTGCATATTTTCAATTGTTCCGAAGTCACGCGCCTCACTCGCCCTAAAGACTGTCAGATTCTAGCGCACGGTTGGAGTAGATATACTGTCGATTTAAGATGTCCTAAGAATCCTAAAGATTTCTCAGAAAACCAGGTGTTTTAATGTACATTTGCCATTTTGGCTTGATACCAATTAGGACATACTGACAGTTGAATATTGAATTATTGTTTCGCATGTTGATGTGCTCTGTAATTACATACGTTTGAGTCTAAACTAACTGTGTCCGGCTATATGTTGAGTGAGTGTTGGTGCAAGTTGATGGCTAATTTTGTAGGGAGAGTGAGAGCTTGGAAAGCGCTAAAGGAGTAGGGATTGTCAGAGCGAGATGTGGTTGAGCTGCTGTATACTGGAAATATGAGGCCCTCAGAGGACTGTGAAGGAGAGGGAGGGAGGAAGAGAGGGAGAGATGGGGGTGAGAGAGCTGTAAAAGTTTTCTTTCTGGAAACACTTCAGTCTGACTGAGTGCATTGGGCTAGCCAGGGTCAGTGCAGAGCAATGGACTCACAGCTCTAGAGAGTAGCACAGACGGGAAGATGAATGTGTTGCTTTCCTGTGTGCGTGTGCGTGTGCGTGTCTACACCTAATAGTAGAGAAGTATGTCCTATGGACCGGGTGTGGTTAAGGGCATCTGAGCCCATCATTAATAGGGCCCTCTGAGCCCATCAGTAATAGGGCCCTCAATACCAGTGAAACAGGAAAGATTATGCTATTTGCATTTTAATGGAGATAATAGTTGTCCTTCTGGGTAATATAACAGAAAGAGTGAGAAAAGATTTGACCAAATGTTGTTGTGTACTTTTAATATAACCTTGTACTCATAAGTTTGCAGAACCTGGCAGAAATTATGAAATGTTGGTATTGATTTTGAAAATATGACTGATTATGCAAAGAAACTGTCGTGATCATATGAAGCCATTTATTATTACATAGTTGTTTGGCTCCTTTTTATATCATAATGATTTTGAGTGATTTAATAATGAGAAATCACCCAAATAGCCCTGATCAAAAGTTTACATACCAATGAATGTTTGGCCTTGTTACAGACACACAAGGAGAAATACAGGTGAAAATGGCAAATAAAGGGGAATTTCCCTTTATGAGTTTGTTAGCTCTCAAGTGGAGGCTGGATACTGGCACTGAGCAGGCTAGATACTGAGCCATGGGGAGCAGAAAATAACTGTAATAAGGTAATAGGATTTTATGAAGATGGAAAAGGATATATAAAGATATCAGCCCAAAGTCAGTACTGTTCAATCACTTTGAGGATCCCTTGATACCAAGCCAAGGGTAGACAAAGAAAGATTTCAGCCAAAACTGCCAGAAGAATTGTTTGAGATACAAAGAAAAACCCAGGAGAAATACAGGCTGCTCCGGGAAAAGACTGGTTGTTTCAAGGAGCACAATACGACAATGCTTGAACAAAAATTTGCTGCATGGTTGAATTGCCAGAAATAAGCCTTTACTGCGCCAATGCCCCAAAAAACCTAGGTTACAAAATGCCCGACAACACCTTGACAAGCTTCACAGTTTCTGGCACACTGTAACCAAAATTGAGCTTCATGGTCACAATCATAAGTGCTATGTTTGGACAGGGGTTAACAAGGCCTATAGTGAACAGAACACCATGCCCACTGTGAAGCATGGTGGTGGCTCACTGATGTATTTGGGGGTGTGTGATCTCTAAAGGCACTGGGAATCTTGTGAAAATGTATGGCAATATGACTGCAGCACGTTATCAGAAAATACTAACAAACTATTTGCATTCTTCTGCACGAAAGCTGCACAGGGGATGCTCTTGGACTTTCCAGCACAACAATGACCCTAAACACAAGGCCAAGTTGACCCTACAGTGGTTACAGCAGAAAAAAGTTGAACGTTCTGGAGTGGCCATCACAGTCTCCTGACCTTAATATCATCGTGCCACTGTGGAGATCCCAAACGTGCGGTTCATGCAAAGTGACCAATGACTGCATGACCCCGAGGCCTAGAAGTATTCTGAGACTCATAGACAACTATTACAAAAGACTGCACGCTGTCTTTGACACTAAAGGGGGCTATACACAGTATTAAGAACTATGGGTATGCAGACTTTTGAACAGGGGTCAGTTCATTTTTTTTAATTTGTTGCCATGTTTTGCTTTATGATTGTGCCATTCTGTTATGACCTACAGTTGAATGTGAATCCCATAAGAAATAAAATACTTGTGTTTTGCCTGATCACTCATGTTTTCTTTACAAATGGTACATATATTACCAATTCTCCAAGGCTATGCAAGGTTTGAGCGCAACTGTATATGTAGTGAAACATAACTGGGTCAAACAAATTGGCCAAACATCTCATCTCATTATCACGCATGCACGGAAGTGGCGGCCAGGTCTTAATGGAGCGTGCGTGCGTGCGTGCGTACACGAGCGTTTAGAGTGAGGGGCTTGACCCTAGGGCCTAGACCATTTAATGAACAATTTCACATTACATTATTGTCATGTACTCCATACGTCCCACCCTGCAAGCACATCGTCAGCCACACGTATAGGAACAGTTGTAGCGGTTATCAGAGGGCCCCGCCTGCCGCGCCCTGCCCCCCTCCCCCTGTCATCCATGGCCTTCATGTCCCTGCAGCGTGTGGAGCTGTCGCAGGTTGTGATGTGATGTGAGTGGACACTGTGGCACATCTCGATGTAGGTGTGTTTGGAAACACTACAAGCACGCACACGCACAGATTCATTAAGGCATTCTGTACATCAGTGTTGTTTTTAAATCCTCAGTTACCAGTTGCATCAACGCTGTGTTGCTTGAACGGAAGATCAGCAATGAGCAGCCTTTTGTTTCTGAATGGTGCTGTTTTGAAAACCGAACTTCCTTCCCCATGGTGTCCACTTTATACATCACAGCTGAAGCCATGAAATCCCCCTTGGAACAGTAGACAGGACTGGAGTTGAGAACTCTGAGGCATACTGGTATTATGGCTGCAGCTCATATGAATTTGCGTCTGTGAGCCAGTACCGTACAGGAAATGTTAGCATTAGACTGTAGCCTTTGGAAAGAACACCTCTCAAAGGTTAGCTTTGCTGTTGTTTAACTGAGTTGTATATAGGATTGGGCCTGGGAGAGACATCTAGTGGCAGAAAAATACAACTACCGGTGATATCTGCCGCTTACCCTTCCTGTTACTTAATATGGCTCTCGCTTTCTCTCTCTCTCTTGTCAGACCTGTCAAGGAATCGTTTGGCGGAAGTCCCCTTGGAGGTGTGTCAACTGGTCGCCTTGGAAACACTGAATCTCTATCACAACTGCATAAAAACCATTCCTGATAGCATTACCAGCCTCCAGTCACTCACCTCTTTAAACCTCAGGTAAGAGTTGGACCTGCACGGTGGAATGATGGGTGTTAGTGATTCTTCTGGAGAATTGGTTGTTTTTGAGCATTGTGTTTCCACAGTTATTCCTGTGAGGTGGCTGTGTCTATCGAGTGAAGGTTTAAATACATCATACTGGATCAGATTATATTTGATAAGTGGACGAGGGTTAGCGGCAGGAGTGCATTTGGCCAGGGGCTCAGTTAGACCCAGGTGCTTGGTGCCCGTGGTTCCCCAGGGCCTGTGTGGTTATTAGGCTTCACGCACCTCTCAGCAGGATGACATCGCCACTACCAACGACCAGGGCAACAACACACCCTTTCTCTGTGGAATACGCTCATCTCTTATTCAGGTCATTGAATGACACAACACCAATTTTCTTATCTAGTTAATGAGAGATGATGCAAATAAAGAGACAGAGATGGGAAGAAGGACAAAAAAAGGAGGGGCTTCATATCAGTGGTATCTGCCTGGTTCTTTCCTGGCTGCTGTACGCATCATCTTGAGACAGACTCTGTACTCTTTGTCCTCCACAACCCTAATGTCCATTCCTGTATGCCCACACCGCTGTGCAATTCGGAAATGCATTAGTCATATCTCTGAGGTGCACACACAGACATGTACATATTCACGGAGGTGGATTTAATTTAAAATGTAATGAGCGATTACTACATTTGTTATCTAAATTCTGAATTACAACTGTGTGTGTGTGTGTGTGTGTGTGTGTGTGTGTGTGTGTGTGTGTGTGTGTGTGTGTGTG
>JACXGJ010013243.1:0-16610 GCA_016801105.1 Esox niger | reverse complement strand
GCACATGCCTAATTTTGTTCGAACAATTATTGCACACTTCCTGTAAATGGTATAAACTTCGTTTCACTTCTCAGGTATCACTGTGTTTGTCTCCTATATGATATATTTAACTGATTTTTTTTATCCTAAGAACCAACGATTTATGAAGGAAAATCATGGAAATTAACAAGGTTGCCCAAACTTTTGCAGACCACTGTAAGTTTGCATACCTTTGCAGAAATTGTGAATTTTTTACATTGATTTTGAAAATATGTCTGATCATGCAGAAAAACTTATTTAAGGATAGTGATCATATGAAGCCATTTATCATCACAGTTGTTTGGCTTCTTTTGAATCATAATGATAACAGAAATCACCCAAATGTCCCTGATCTAAGGTTGACATACCGTCAAATGTTTGGCCTTTTTACAGACACACAGGGTGACACGCACTGGTGAAAATGGAATTTAAGGGAAATTTACCTGTGGCTTTTTAAATTGCAATTAGTGTCTTTGTATTGTTGGCTTCTGGCTCTTTTCAGAATAATGAAGGACCCAAGTCAGGGGGAGAAGCGTTCTTTGTTGTTTATTCACAAAATATAGTACATGTCTGTCTTAGATGTTCAGCTTTCTTTCCATCTCTCTTGGTCTTATTGGTGCTTCTCCAAATGTCTTTGTCCTAAACAGCCCATATATAAGAACACATTGCCTCCACTTTCTAGCTGTTATCCAATCGTATAAGGGCAATGTATATCACAACCTCCCCATTCCTAGTCCCCCACGCTTTGCAATGTAAGGGGGATGTGTGGAGTTAATGTTCAACCATATTCCTTTGTGCTGTTTCCAAGGACGTACAAAAAGTTACATACATTTGCAAAGCAACAGTACTCTGTGTTGTGTCCTTTAGAATTGAAATACACCTAAACAGACATACTTTCTCACAGTATAAATAGTCAATGTGTTTGTCAGCTTTCAAAGGCATGCACTGGGCAGGCTAGATACTGAGACATTGGAAGCTGAAAAGAATAGTCAAAAGACATGCGTAACAAGGTGATTGAAAATGATACATAAAGTGTTCAATCACTTATTGAGATGTGGAACTCTTGATCCCAAATCATGGTCATCTAGACCAAGAAAGATTTCAGCCAAAACTGCCAGAATGTTTCAGGATACAAAGAAAACCCCACAGGTAACCTCAGGAGAAATATTGGCTGCTCTGGAAAAAGACGGTGTGGTTGTTTAAACAAGCAAAATACGACTGTGATTGCCACCATACAAAAATGAGGTGATGGTTGAACAAAAATGAAAAGGGTGATCGTTTTGGAGTGGCCATCAACATCTCCTGAATTTCATCAAGCCACTCTGAGGAGATGTCAAACGTGCGCTTCATGCAAGATGACCAAAGACTTTGCATGACCTGGAGGCATTTTGCCTAGATGAACAGGCAGCAATTCCACCTGCAAGAATTCAGGGCCTTATAGACAACTATTACAAGAGACTGCACGCTATCATTGATGCTAAAGGGACAATACACAGTATTAAGAAGTAAGTGTATGCGGACTTTTGAACAAGGGTCAGTAAATTTTTTCCCATTCTGTTCAGACCTACAGTTGAATGTGAATCCAAAAAGAAATAAGACATGTGTTTTGCCTGCTCACTCATGATTTCTATACAAATGGTACATATATTACCAATTCTCCAAGGGTATGCAAACTTTTGAGCACAACTGTACCTGCTTTTGAACATTTCTTGGTGTTATGTTGCTAAGGAACATGGGTTCCTGAACTCTTGCGGACAATGGTTTGTTGTAAGTGCCTTCGGTAAGTATTCACACCCCTTCACTGTCTCCACATTTTGGGTAATTGTGTTAATGGATCCTCGTACTATTGGCGAGCTGTACTCCCTGACAGTAGCTGTACTCCCTGACAGTAGCTGTACTCCCTGACAGTAGCTGTACTCCCTGACAGTAGCTGTACTCCCTGACAGTAGCTGTACTCCCTGACAGTAGCTGTACTCCCTGACAGTAGCTGTACTCCCTGACAGTAGCTGTACTCCCTGACAGTAGCGGGGGCAGGCAGTAGTGTGGAGAAAAGAGATGAGGGAGGACCGGAGTTTAGATGCACATACACAGACAACTCTCACGGTTTTCTAAGCCTGCGGGGCTTAGGCTAAAACTGTGTTGAGAGTTAACCTTTACAGATCAGCAATCTTATCTTAAAGATCAACCCAAAAATATGCCGACCCTGCCAGTAATTATTAATGTGGTCATATACGCCCTCAGTGATATTATTGACTTCTTGATTGATGAGGTGTTGTCATACTTTTATCAAATATTCCGGAATGGCGTAAAGCATATGTGAACATTCTGTTGGAATATGGAGTGGAAAATCTAAACTATGTTGGTATTCAAAAGGCCATGCATTTAAATAAACTGAATTGAAGTGGTTTTATGTCATGTCCAGGCCTGATGTTGACACAGATTGGTTGACCCTCTACGATCAGGGAGATTTGTGGTGTTGCATTGTTCTTCCAGTCGCTAGGTTACCCACCATGTCCTACAGAAATACTTACCAGCTCACTGGTTTAACTGTTTCAGAGAAACCTCCACCACCCAAATTATTGGGTTGATGGGTGAGCTTCTGAAGAGTTATGTATTTTTTGCACACCGTGTAAACCTTACCTGGTATTTTAGATTACAGATGGCCATCAGTGACTAAAAATTCCCGGAAAAATTGTTAAACAAGAGGATTGGCTAGAATGATATGATCAGGATGTAATGTTCAGAAACAAGAAAACAATGTCATGCTACTGCGCTCCTGGAGCTTAGTGGCTAGGCGCATTATGGCCAATCAGAGTCATGGCACGTCAGCCCTCTAAAACGTTGGTAGCTTGATTGGCCAACAAACTGCACACACAATACATTAAACATGTATACATTTAAAATGTCCCAACCTATTCTTTGAAAAACAGATTTAACATTCCTGGCTGCCTGCAGAGAGCATTAGATTAATGCCAAATGCAATAAACTGAAGTTAGAGCGATGCCATCTGTGGAAAACAAAGCTGGTAAAAATGTCAGATACACTTTAAGTGATAAGTTCGGCGAAACGTCTTAAAATGGAGTGTTATTTTGTATTTGAACTGTTTGGGAGATTCATTCTATCCAACTCCAGATGTTTGATTTACATAATCTCTGATAGAACCCCAGAGATCATATTCTGAATGCCTGCAATGCTTGAAGATGTTGAGAAAGCAATTCACTTACATTTTTGATGTCGACATTTGCTTCACCTGCTGTGGAACTCTTCTGAGAGCTGCTAGCTAATGAAGTAAAGAGGACCTAGTGCACGACTTCCCTCAAACAGCACTCTGTTCCCTCAGTTACTGTGCTAAATTGAGGACACGATGCTACGTGGGGTAGAATCTTCTAGTACATCATTGCTGGATGTTGGCACTGGGCCTATGTTGGCCAAACAAAGATGTGATTATGTTTTTAATAGTCAACTTATCTATGACCATTCAGAAAAAAGTTTGAACTATATTTGTCCTTCCAACAAAAGTGTCTTTTACTCTCCTGCCTCTGACTGATTAGATTTTATGAAGATTACATTTACAGGCATTACCATGCATTTCATGAGTGCTTAATGTAACATGACTTTCAGCTATTTGGGGGTTTTCCTCTCACCCCCCACAAAAAAACTCCCTGAAGAATTTAGGTTTCGGGATTTAGTTTATAGCAATTACTTCAATTTTCTCTCATGCTTCTGTCTTTTCTGACAAGTCACTGAACACTACTTTTGAACCCCATGTCCCTCATATTGTCCCTGTAGGTGAAGCTGGCCAGACGCCATTCTTCCGGCCCAGAGTTTGCCACCGTGCAGCTGAACTCTTGGCTAACTGCTGTTTTCAAACCAACTCAGTGTCTCTTGGCCCAACTGTGTTTTATCTCTCTGCTCCAGGACCAACTCCATTCTCAGACTGCGATTCGACCACTTTGCCACGGAGTGCAGCTGGGACCATCTGTATGTGTATGATGGAGACTCCATCTACGCTCCGCTCCTGGCGGCGTTCAGGTGGGAGTGGCAACTATAAGAATGATAATGGCGATGATAAAGATGCAATATGGGGACGTGGGAGACTCCGTTTCCTGACTAGCTTTTGGGTGTGTCCACGGGGCTATTTTACCTTGTTCTTCAGAGACCTGGAAATTCTTCAAACTCTTCAAACTGCATGGCACAAAACTTCAGACCTGTTTTTAGTTATGGAAATCATTTTTCTGGCAAAATGTTGTTATAGCGATGTTGTTGCCTCTGTAAGATGTTAACGGGGGTTCATTCTTCATTCAGTGGGCTGATAGTTCCTGAGCGCTATGGCAACGAGTCTGTTCCAGAAGTGGTGTCACAGTCTGGTTACGCCCTCCTGCACTTCTTCAGTGATGCCGCTTATAACCTGACTGGCTTCAACATCTCATACAGGTAATTTCTGGCCTCTGACCCAATAAAATGACTAACTTCTACCTCTAATTCATGTTTTGATACTATACTGTAGCTGTCCCTATGTCATTTCCATTTTCACACGACCCGCTTGGTCCTGTAACCAGGCTGGATATTTCAGCCTTGTTTGATGTCGGGTAACATAGCCTCCCCTTAGTAATATATCCTGGGTTTTTTATTCACAAAGCCTGGCAGTACTGAAGCGGTGAAAGTGCTTTACCAAAAGAAGAAATGCGACTTTGTTTTGTACAAAAATGTGAAAAGGGTTGAATGTGAAAAGGGTAGAATATGAAAAGGGTTACATACCTTCTCACATTCAAAATACGAGAAGGGTTACCCACGAGAAGGGTTACCCACGAGAAGGGTTACCCACGAGAAGGGTTACCCACGAGAAGGGTTACCCACGAGAAGGGTTACCCACGAGAAGGGTTACCCACGAGAAGGGTTACCCACGAGAAGGTTTTACATACGAAATGGGTTAACATATGAAAAAGACTACTGTAGCCGAAAGAAAAATTTAATTTAGTTGGCCTGTTAACAAGCCCTGACCCCGCTATCTGTAAAGGACACTGCACAAAACCACCCAGAGATCTGGGTACTGTTGCTGTCTCCATGGTGACACGATTGAAGTTGGTTGAAAAACAGATAAAAGCGATCGCCCCCAGTACTAGTCTCTTATTGGTGTCTGAGAAGCAGCCAAGCCCAAACATCAAACTCAGCCTGAACAACATGAAAGAGTACCACAACCTCTTTGTGTCAATGGTCTTGCTCAAAACATTCTGTTCTCAGGAGTTTGTTGCTGTAGTTTAAAAATCACAGCTTTCTATCCCCTCAGGTATCTACAGTATTTGAGTTTTATTTTTGGAAAGCCTTTATCTCCTCCTCCTCATTAGCAGTCAACATTAAACGCTGAAACACTTCATCAGTGTCTTTAAGTACTTTTATCATCCATCCGTCTGTCCTTCCCTAAACTCTTAGTCACTCCTCTCCCTTCTCTCTTTCTCTCGGTTTCCATCCTCAGGGTTAACACGTGTCCCAACAACTGCTCCGGCCAAGGGAAGTGTGTGGCCGGGAACTCCACTAGGTCTGTGTACTGTGAATGTTCAGCCAACTGGAAAGGCGAGGCCTGTGATATTCCCTACTGCCTGTCTGACTGTGGTTGGCCTGAGAGGGGGCGTTGCCTTCGCACCAACAAGACCTGTGACTGCCAGCCTGGGTGGCAAGGTGGGCACACACTGTCTCTCTAACATCAAAACCCATATTCTATTTCTTTATCTTAGTCATTTCGCAGACGCTGTTATTTTGTGATGCTCTAGGATTAGTGAATGTTATTTTTTTAACCGTTCTATTTTAGCTCTTCTTGAGACAATATAATTTGGTTAAACACTGACTTGTGACCGTGAGGCTGAATGCAAGTACAAACACATACTCACTGTTCATGTCCTGGTTTAATACTTTAACTGTTTACTATCTGTTATTGTCCTCTGTTAAAGGAAACTCTTTGGAAAGACATACCTACTGTCCTGGTTTAATCAATCACCTGTTAGCTAGCTGTAATGAACTCGCTCCTAGTACACTATGCGGATTCCTTGTGGGACATGTAGTGATTTATTTCAGAGGTCTGTCTGTCCAGCAGCAATGAAAGCCTCCATTGTTCACTCACGGCCACACTGACTGTGGTAACTAATGTTAGGAGTTGCCACAATCTTCGCCGTAGGTTTCCATCACTTTACCTAGAGGCCATCGACATCACCATATGATACTATCAGCGGTTTTGCCACTGTAGACAGTGCCCTCCCAGAGAGGACAGGATCACAATGAAGTTATCTCTCCTGTGTGGCATTCAAGTTCACAAAATGCCCAAGTACAATATAAATGTTCTATTGTCATGTCGGTCCTCAACAGCATTATTCTAAATGGGTAAGAAGTTAATCTGCCTCAGGACCAGGATGTCAGCTTCATTAGTTTCAAAAGCTTCAGTTTCAATAATGAGTTGTTTGTCATCTCATATGACACAAGCATGTGAGATTGTTAGGCGGTGTATACAAATTCAGTGTCAATGTCTGTCTTGTGATTGGTAAGTGTGAAGACCATTGAAATGTGTATGTACATTAATAGTTGAAACAATAACACCTTGATTTGACCTGCTGAATATGGATTAATGTGCGTCTCTTCAGGTCCAGGCTGCTTGGTTTCAGTCCCTGCCAACTCGTCATTCTGGCAGCGTGAGGAGTTCTCTAATCCGGGTCTGGCCCGGGCCTCCCACAAGGCCATAGTGGACCAGGGGATCATGTGGGTCATCGGGGGTTATGTCTTCAACTCCTCTGAGTACCAGATGGTTCAAGCGTACGTATATGAAACACTGTTTATATTAAGCTATCAGTCTGAATTATAAATAAGATATTAATACTATATGTTTCTATAACTACCTGGTCCTGTATGTTTCTTTATAGCTGCCTGGTCCTGTATGTTTCTTTATAGCTGCCTGATCCTGTATGTTTCTTTATAGCTCGCTGGTCCTGTATGTTTCTATAACTACCTGGTCCTGTATGTTTCTATAGCTACCTGGTCCTGTATGTTTCTATAACTACTTGGTCCTGTATGTTTCTATAACTACCTGGTCCTGTATGTTTCTATAAATGCCTGGTCCTGTATGTTTCTATAAATGCCTGGTCCTGTATGTTTCTATAAATGCCTGGTCCTGTATGTTTCTATAAATACCTGGTCCTGTATGTTTCTAAAAATACCTGGTCCTTTATGTTTCTTTGTAGCTACCTGGTCCTGTATATTTCTTTGTAGCTACCTGGTCCTGTATGTTTCACTGTAGCTATCAGGTCCTGAATGTTTCTTTGTAGCTACCTGGTCCTGTATGTTTCTTTGTAGCTACCTGGTCCTGTATGTTTCTTTGTAGCTACCTCGTCCTGTATGTTTCACTGTAGCTACCTGGTCCTGTATGTTTCCCTGTAGCTACCTGGTCCTGTATGTTTCTTCAAAACATCTTGTAGGTCTGAATGTTCTTGGACCTCATGGCTTGGTTTTTGCTCTGATAGGCATGTTGGGACTTTATATAGGCTGTTGTGTGCCTTCTTAAATTATGTCCAAACAATTACATTTGACACAGATGGACTCCAGTTCAGTTCTCAAGGATTATCAAAGGACACTGGATTCATCTGAGCTTAAATTGCAACATCATGGCTAAGGGTCTGAACGCTTATTTATTTGAGACGTGTCTGTTTGTAACTTTCACATTTCTCCAAAAACTCATTTAGCTTTTTTTGTTACGAGATAATGGATGTAGATTGATGGCAATTTTTTTTAATCTTTGTCTATAATACAGCAACATCTGGAGAAATTTAAGGCATCTGAAATCTGAATCCAAAGGCACTGCATATTGGTTATATTATTGACTCTTTCTTTCTCTTAGGTTTTATCGATTTGTGGTATCAGTTAAATGGCCCAAAATCTTTGGAAAGTCTCCATTCAGTTTTTTGTTTGTTCATCATTGATCTAGGGGGCTTGAAAAGTTCCCACAGTTTGTTAACAGGAGGCTTGTTTGTCAATGCTTTCCAATGACGAATTTTACAAATACTTTGAGTGCTTCATCTGGGTTCTTTCTCTTTTTTTTTATTCTTCAATAAAAGAGATCTTTGAAAACAATTTGTATGATCTCTTACAAATTGCTTGAGGCCCTGCCTTTGGTATGTTGGGGTTTCTCGTGAGTCTAACCAAGTTATGATCACTTTAAACTATTGCCGCCAGGACAACTGTAGAGCCTTGTTTAGCCATGTGGTGATATACGATCAAGAGAGGTTAATGATGTGGTCCCGGAGACTTGACAGTGAACGTTCCTTTTGTCAGAGTCATAACTTGGGTCAGGTTGCATAGATTAGCCACAGATGTTTATTTTAAATTTTTCTAGCATACCAGTCCATGTTTTTGGTTTGAATACCTTCATAGCTGCCCTGTCTTCCATCGTCCTCACAGGTATAACCTGAGCTCCAGGCGCTGGCTGTCGCTCAATCCCTCGGTTAACTCGGTCACGGCACGATATGGACACTCTCTGGCTCTTCACCAGGTACCGTCTGACTGGGCTTGTTGTTTTGTAGTGGGGTCCGAACCGGTGTTTCATTTGGTCTGTGACCCAGATGCTGATCAAGTGTAATTCCACTCGGGCATGTTGTTGCCTGTTCTAACCTGTTTCTCCACTAGGGGAAGATCTACATGTATGGAGGGAAGATGGATGCCACAGGCAACGTGACTAGTCAGCTGTGGGTCTTCCACATACAGAACCAGACCTGGGTGTCCCTGTCCCCGCGAATCCAGGAACAGTGGGCTGTGGTGGGACACTCTGCCCATATGGTGCCCCCCCTACTTGAAGGTGGTAGTCCGGTCATGTTAGTGTTGTTCGGACACTGCCCACTATATGGCTACATCAGCCAGGTCCAGGAATACAACATTGGTGAGTGTTTCTAAGGGTGAGCGGTGGGGGGCTAGTTTAACCAACCAGATCCAGCAGTACCACGTTAGGGTGGAGTTTTTTGTGATGGGCTTTCATTTCATGTCTTTTTTCCTGAAGTTAAAACAGTTTGAGGTTAACTGAGCAGTCGAAACCGATCCTTTATCATTACAAGTGTGTATGTGTATTCAATTCCTTATATAACTACAGACCTATCCCATTTGAGACTAACTACAGACCTATCCCATTTGAGACTAACTACAGACCTGTCCCATTTGTGACAAACTACAGACCTAACCAATTTGAGATGATCTACAGACCTAACCCATTTGTGACGAAGTACAGACCTAACCCATTTGAGACGATCTACAGACCTAACCCATTTGAGACTAACTACAGACCTAACCCATTTGAGACTAACTACAGACCTAACCCATTTGAGACTAACTACAGACCCAACCCATTTGAGACTAACTACAGACCCAACCCATTTGTGACGAACTACAGACCCAGCCCATTTGAGATTAACTACATACCTAACCCATTTGAGACGAACTACATACCTAACCCATTTGAGACGAACTACTGACCTAACCCATTTGAGACGAACTACTGACCTAACCCATTTGAGACGAACTACTGACCTAACCCATTTGTGACTAACTACTGACCTAACCCATTTGTGACCAACCACAGACCTAACCCCTCTGTGACCAACTACAGACCTAACCCCTCTGTGACCAACTACAGACCTAACCCCTCTGTGACGTTCTAGTCAAGAACACGTGGGCTGCCGTGGTGACTGACGGAGCGCTGGTGCAGGGAGGCTACGGCCACAGCAGTGTGTTTGACTCCTCCTCCAGAGCCGTGTACATCCACGGAGGATATAAGGCAGTCAACGCCAACAAGTATGGCCTCTCTGGAGACCTGTACAAATATGACGTGGACCGCAGTCGGTGGTGAGTAGAACCCAGGGAGACTTGATCAGGGACTTGATCAATGACCAGTTAAACAGTAGATCACTTGACGTTTGTAGATCAACATTCGGTTTGCACAGGTTTGCCATAAACGGTTACTAGAGACAGACCACAGACTGCTGCTGCCCTGACACACCAGTGACTTCACCCAACCCGGTTGCCGGCAACACCGGGCTTCTGCATGTGTAATCTGTGCACTTCACCTCACTGACCATATCTGGTACACAGCAAATGGACCTTAATTCTGCCGGCTAACTGTCAGTATGTGGTTGACCAAACACAGTCACCATGACGTTTTCATGCTAATGTTACAGCATGTCATGTCTTCGTTTTGGACCAATTCTCTCAGTTTGAATACTTTCTTCTCTAAATGCAGCGATTTGTAGGTAGTCTATTAGGCAAGATGTTTTAAAACTGGTCTTTAAAGTGATAAATTGTACAGTACGTGCCTAACAGAATCATGAATCATGAACATTTTAACGCCATTACCCAAAATCTGAGAAGAGTCCAAAGCAACACTGAAGCGTGAACTTTTAAAACTATTGAACTTCAACACTGCGTTAATACGTTTTTAGTTTTTGCATCAGAGACTACAATTTTCTGGATGTTTTCAAATGTAGCTTCTATTAGTTAATGCGGATATCTGGCAGACATTCTTATCCAGATTGACAAAGAACAAGAGGATTCAAGTAATCTGTGTGTAATCCCTCTTCATAAAGCCATATTAACAGTATCTTACTCTCCACTGTGATCAACTTACGCAGCATTATAATACATTAAAAACCTTGTACTACATCTTTCATGTCTATAGACCTGCATATAGACCAGGCTATGGTATATTATTATAGTCTATAGCCCTGTATGTAGTACACCCTTAGTCTCTATGCTTGAATGTAGTCCTTATATAAGGTGCCTTAAAGATGTGGCGATGAAGAGAAACTATGTCGTGTTGTTAATCGGTTTCATGTTACACTCAACTGATTCATTAGGAACTCCTATGAGTTCATTGTTAACTTCCGGTTTCATCAGGGTGTGAATATTAAATGACAAGCAAGCCTAGCTCCGTCATCTATCACCATTAGGGCGTTCAGAAAACACACAGATATACTGCAAATACATTATAATGGTAAACAAATTTGTGCATGTTTGTATTTTTCAAGAGTTACATTTGACGACATTTGGAGAATTGAATCTTGGGGTCACAAAGTGTACAAAACCAAAGTCTTATGCCGACAAAGAATTTGGATGTCTCAACTACCAAACACAACTACCCTGAAGGCTTCCAAAGGCCCTTGGAAACTTGTTTACATGGCGTCATGGAATCTGTCAGGTACCGGATGATTTATGGGTCTCCCAAGAGGCTGATAATGGCTCATCTTTGGATCTTCCTGCAGGACAATTATCAGGAGTGCAAAAAATATCACTGACCACAGAACTAAGCTTTTGCCATAGCCTTCCCAATACCCTGACCTAAAACCCACTGAAAACCTGTGGGGTGAGCTGGAGAGGAGTCTTAAGAACTGTGAAGCTCTATGACTAAGAACTGTGAAGCATCTGGCAAGATTCTGCATGGGTGGATTGTCTCAGCTCACTTGTTCTCCCACCTCATCAGAATTTTTTATTTTTTTTATTTTTTTCCACCTTTACCAAGTGTGGCAATATTTCTGGAAGAGACTGTAGACCTGACAGCAGTAAACCTTCTATTAACCTGACTGTAGTACTACTAATGTAGAGCTGACTGGAGTACTCATTATGTAGAGCTGACTGGAGTACTCATTATGTAGAGCTGACTGGAGTACTCATTATGTAGAGCTGACTGTAGTACTACTAATATAGAACTGACTGGAGTACTCATTATGTAGAGCTGACTGTAGTACTACTAATATAGAACTGACTGGAGTACTCATTATGTAGAGCTGACTGGAGTACTCATTATGTAGAGCTGACTGGAGTACTCATTATGTAGAGCTGACTGGAGTACTCATTATGTAGAGCTGACTGGAGTACTCATTATGTGGACCCGACTGTTTTAGTCCTTCTGTAGACCCGACTGTTTTAGTCCTTCTGTAGACCCGACTGTTTAGTCCTTCTGTAGACCCGACTGTTTTAGTCCTGGTAATGTTTGGACTGTGTGGAACTCTATTTCTTGTTTTGTGCACTACTATTTACCTCAGATCAGGGCACTATGTAGGCTATAGGTTCCTGCTTTGGACATGATTTGTATGACTTATGTTCTCCATTGTTCTTCAGGACAATTCTAAAGGACAGCGGGTTCTTCAGGTATCTCCACACGGCGGTCATCATCAGCGGAACCATGCTAGTGTTTGGAGGGAACACACACAATGACACGTCCATGAGCTATGGAGCCAAGTGCTTCTCCTCCGACTTCATGGCCTACGACTTGGGTCAGTCTTATTACATCCTTATAACTATTCAAACGAGGTCTTTACAACAAAGCATTCTGTTCCTATGTTAGCAATGGCAGTCTTACGATGGCCTTATGACTGGTCGTAAACATTTATAATAACATAATTCTTGATTGGTTAACTATGCGAACAACCTTTATACTGACCTTATAACCTCTCGTGGTAATGGCATTTGTACGTACATATTTATGTTCATAACTGCTTTTTGACCAGTAATGAAACACTAACACTTAATAACCCCTGCCTCCATGACTAATGACCTGGGGACGCCACATGTTTCTCCAACTACATCACAGCTTTTCAATTCACCTTTTATAACTTTTTATAACAACCCATTACACTTAAACATTCCTAACCACATCTTGTTCTTGTCACTATAAAACGTTAGTTAATTTCGCGACCAGCGGGGCTTGATTTCCTCTCCTCAGTTTTATTTCCTTAGCTGCGGTGAAAGTGACTTGCCACAATCTAAATGAGTGTTGTCATTTCAGCCCATTGACTCTAAACATTCAGATATAGTTAGTTTGTTCTCTATCAGTTTCTCATTAAGGGCTGGTCTCTGAGCTGAGGAGGGATTGACAGCTTCACAGTGCTCCCGGCAAGAGCCTCAATGGCTCTCTGCGTCAAAATGGCTCCCTATTTTCTATGGACTCTGGTTCAAGGCAGTGCTCTTGATGTGGATTAGGAGCCCATTCGGGACATATGGACGCAATGTCTCTGTATTGTAATTTGGTTATAATGTGTCATTATAATGTGATTGATGTGTCGGTAAATTAAACTCTCTAGGGGGGGAGGAACCGCTGTTTGAAGCATCTGTTTACTGACTATTGAATTATTATGGGATTGGAACCAGACACGTGTGGGGATGTTGGAACACACCTGACTTCTGCGGCCCGTCTTCTTTCTGCGGGACCAGTAGGCTGATGTGATACGGATGAGAGAATTTTAATTAGGTGTACAGGACAAATACCTTGTGTTTCTGTAATTTTTTTGCTGAAAGTTACTGCGGCGCATTCGAACAAGAAACCCTGAGAGCGATTTGTGGCATGGACTGCCACAGCTGTTCAGCTTTACTCCCACACTGTAATCAGGGACTGTGGTTACAGCAGCTCAAATGCAGAATGTACATTGCTGCTAAAGTCAAAGTGGCCCCGTAGTAAGAGGCGATTTCCAATTTGGTGTTGATGTAACTCCGCCCAGGTGGATGTAACTCCGCCCAGGTGGATGTAACTCCGCCCAGGTGGACGTTAGAGTTATAACTCCTCCCCAAAGGTGTTGGCCTAAACACGGGAGTGTGAAGTCACGAACAGCGATGTGCAGTTAGTGCCTGATTAGTGAAATGAAACATAAAGCTAGGGAAGTTCAATTGACCTCTATTGCATTTATAACATGTCTGCTCTTTTGGCCAGGGAGTGATCAAGCATTGACTGCCACAGCTATGATTCTATTTAACACAGTGAATTTGTGGCCTGCTGTGGAGCGCGGATGTAAATGCGTCACCGTTCTCACTAAACAATTTGTCTGCCAAAGTGTGTTGAAGTTAGTCCCTGAGCTGCCGGGTTAGTTGTTCCTGTGTGGTGGCTTGGCCCTGCCCTACCTGGGGCAGCCTACGAATGTGTTGCCTACCCCTGACTCTAGTTGCTGTTACCAGCCAGTACCACCAGAGAGCGCTGTCTGCTCACACATGGTCCTCTAATGCCCTTCGTCTGGAAAAACCTGAAAGACCTGCCTTTGCATCGCAAGGCCACAGAGTCCATGAAGCAACATGAAATCAATAGGTTCTGCTTCTTTTCATCTCATGGCCTCGTTCTGTTCTTTTCTTTCAGGTCTTTTTTTCCCTTTTCCCTCATAGATATGTTCTTGTTCTGTTTTCATATTTGCCCATCAAAGCGTTGTGTTCTACCTTTATTTTGCTTCATACACTGGCTGAGAACACATTCTCATTTACAGCAACAGCCTGGGGAATAGTGACAGGAAGAGAAGAGGTTATGAATGAGCCGATGAGACGCTATATATTATTAGGTGGCCACACCCCTGCTCTTAAATGCTATTCAGTTGTTAGTGACCATGCCCATTATGCGTTTAACTTCACATCAGAATGTGGGCACTCTACAAATGGAAATAGAAACATGTCAATGTATAAACCTCTCTCATCCCTCCTCGTCCTCTGTCTCTCCTCACCCTCTGCTCACTCCCTTGTCTCTCCTCCAGCCTGTGATGAGTGGTCAGTGCTGCCCAAACCAGACCTTCATCACGATGTCAACCGCTTCGGACACACGGCCGTTCACAGTGACAGGTACGGGAACAGCCTCTGATTAGTTGGTTCAGAAAATTATCCGGCTGTGTTAGATTATACTGAGACGTTATCCAATAGGGTTAGGTTTAACCGATACGTCATCTAATAGAGTCAGGTTTTCCTGAGTCATTACGATGACTGAACACACGGATAGTGGGGAGATCTGTGCCAGTGTGATATGCTGTTTGTAGTCAATTACCACTATTGTTTTTGTATGTGTTTTCTCCAAGTCTTCACTGGCTTACTGAATCGTCAGAGCTCCCCAGCAGGCTGCAGCAGCCCTGGAGACCCAGTCAGAAGCTGGCGTCAGGGGGAAAATGTCTTTTTGGATGCAGTATACAGTGTTAGCACAGACATGTTAGAGATTTGTGTGCGTGCGCGTGGGGGTGTGCATGTGGGTGTGGCTGTGGGCGGGTGGGTTTGTGCATGTGTCTTTGATCTAAAGGTTTTTGTTCAGATGGGTCTTGCCGTGCCGCTTCACAAGCTCACATGATCCCTCTGAGCTGGGAGGCAGCATTTTCTGTGGGTGACCCCTGCTGACCTTTTTAGAGATGGCTCTGTCAGGATGACATCACATAGGAAGCAGAGGTTGTAAAGGATTTAAACAGTGTGTCAGGGGGGAGCGCACAGGGCAGGGAGGGTGAAGAGGGGAGTCAGGCGGGTGCATGGGATGGATTCCTTCCCTCCTCTCTCTCTCTCGCTCAACGGTAGACAAAGTAACACCTGGGGGAACGGTTTACAGTACTCACCATTTCTGTCTTTTTCTCCCTTCCCCACTTCCCCTTCTCTTCCTTACCTACCTCTCTCCCATTACCCTGACCACATCACCCGACCTCCCTGGTTCGTCACTCCCCCCCCCCCACAGTGTAATGTATGTGTTCGGAGGTTTCAACAGTCTCGTGCTGAGTGACGTCCTGGTCTACACGCCGGCCAGCTGCTCCAGTGCTCCCACCCCTTCTGCCTGCACAGCAGCCTGGCCGGGGGTTCACTGTCTCTGGGATGCCACTCTGGGGACCTGCGTCCCCTGGGACTTCAAACCCGGGCCCCTGGAGGAGCAGACGGCCTTGGCCTCCTGTGGACCTAGAACGTGTAGGTTACTCATGTAGGAAGTGAAGGAACCAACAGGGTGTTTCTCTCCTGCGCCTTTCGACCAATGAGAAGTCAGGATGTAGTATTGCCTTGGAAACATCCAGAAGGGGGTTCACGTAGTGTGCTTTCTGCCTTACTGTTAGCCCTGTTCAACATCTGCTATACAGTGAGCGAACATTATCTGGAACAAGGCTAACCAGTCAGCCAGTCTCAAAAACATGAATAATGCCAAACAGGGTCGTTCTCCCTAATAAATGGAACACTGGCCTGTGCTGCCTGGTTTTGCCATCCTTCTCCATTCTATGTATTGTGCAATGCAATTAGGCCATTGACCCGATCTTAAATCTACCAGCTAGCTGCCCCTCGTTTCCAGTGCCTTCGGGAAAGTTTTCAGTCCACTTCACTTTACCCACATTACGTGGTGTTATAGACATAGTTGATAATTAATTGGGTGTGCTTTAAGAATGTTGACAGTCCACACAATATACCCAAATATTATTAAAGAAAACCATGTTTTTAGGAATTTTTGAAGAATATCCCCACAAAACCTAGCAGCAAGCCACTAGACCTCTGTTGCACACGGCCACGCTAACTACCTACCCCTGTGCTGCACACGGCCACGCTAACTACCTACCCCTGTGCTGCACACGGCCACGCTAACTACATACCCCTGTGCTGCACACAGCCACGCTAACTACCTACCCCTGTGCTGCACACGGCCACGCTAACTACATACCCCTGTGCTGCACACAGCCACGCTAACTACATACCCCTGTGCTGCACACGGCCACACTAACTACCTACCCCTGTGCTGCACACAGCCACGCTAACTACCTACCCCTGTGCTGCACACGGCCACGCTAACTACCTACCCCTGTGCTGCACACGGCCACGCT